>VMDR010008462.1:0-36557 GCA_007922815.1 Macrotus californicus | reverse complement strand
ATTGTATTTTAATTTCTGACAGTAGCGCTCTTTGTAAATTATCAGTTTTCAATTTAATCTCAACAAACGGTAAGTATTCAGGTGATAGCAGCTTTGCCTGCCAGTTTATAATGTATATTTTTAGGAGAATAAGTTAGATAACAACTGTCATAGATATTTTGTGTATCTTAAATAACACAATCACAACGTAGAAGTACTTACCTAGAATGTGAGACTAAGAACATTTTCACTTTTTCTGTTGAGTTAAAATACCATTTGGGAGCAAAGGTATTTATATTATTGGCAATTAGGAAGGATGTAGAAGGGATTATACCTTATATATAGATCATTGTTTTCTTCTTTTTTAGGCTGTAGAAGATGCCTTTGTACCTGTTATAAAATTTGAATTTGATGGAATTGAAGTAAGTGTTTTTAATATTTTTCTGGCTTTACAGTTGAACTACTTAACCCATAAGTGATTTTGTTTTTTAAATCAGACTTAATTATTTTAAAGAATCAAATAGCTTTTAAATAGTCCCTCACCTTCCTCTCCCCTGTATCTGTTGACTTCTCCTGGAAAATGAACTAACTTCCATTCCTACCCCATTTTTCTCATTCCTATAATCTCCTAACATAGTTAAAATTTTGCTTGGAACAGTATTTAGTGTTTACATTATTATGATCTTATAAATAATGTTCAAAATTGAGCACAAAGTGTCTAGCTGACCATTTTTTGCTGTGTGGCATTTTATTTTTGGGGGAGTTAATTGCTCTATGATTTGTTTGCTTGGGTTTTGAACTTAAGACTAATTCAAAACCACCCTGTCCTTAGTTATCTAAACCTTCTTTAAATAGATTTAGATTTCTCAGGTAGTCTGTAATCATCCTAAAAAAATAACTGTCTCCTTACCTATTCCAATCCACAATTAATATTCTCCATGGGTAACGTGCTATTATATAGCTGTCATCCTGACATCTTTTTATTTTTATTTTTTTTACTATCATCCTGGGATTTCCGTTAGCCTCTCTCTAGGGTTTACTTCGTTGACTCTCATTTTAGTGGCACTCATCCACTAGCTTCCTGAGAAAGAGCACATGTTTTTGAGATCTTGCATGTTTAAAAATGTCTGTATTCTTTCCTCAAGCCAGATTGGTAGTTTGGCTGAGTAGGGTGTCCCACATGGAAAATGATAGTTCTTGGAATTTTGAAGGTCTTGCTTCACTGTCTTCTAGCTCCCGTGCTGTGTTGAGAAGTGTGATGCCATTTTGATTCCTCATCCTTTGTATGTGATCTGTTTTGTCTTTTTGAACACTAATACTATTTTTTTCCTAGTCTTCACAGTTGTAAAATTCATTGTAATATACATTAGTCTATGTCTTTTCAATCAAATATGCTAGGTATTCAGTAGTCCTCTGTCAACTTAGGAACTTCTATTCTTCGGTTCTTAGAAATTGTATTGATTTCTGTTGGATTTCCTGCCTTTGTTTCCTCTCTTCTTTCTGGAGTTCCTAATATTTGTATGTTGGACCTCCAGACTGGCCATCCCCCACTTTTTATTAATCTTTTCGCTTCCATTTACTGGCCACATCTGATTTTTGTGATTTTCTCATCTTCTAAACTTTCTATTTTTCCATTTCTGCCGTCATATTTTTTAATTTCTAAGAATACTTTTTTATTCTCTAAATATTTTTTATTTATGTATATATTTATTTACAACTTTCTGTCCTTATTTCCTGGTTATAATATTGTTTTATCTTTGCTTTCTTAGATCTCCTGAGTCTGTTACTCCTTGCCCATCTACTTTCCAGCTTTCATAATTTTTGCTTTTGTCTTGTATTCTTTGTCCTAGTGGATTATGTCTTTAAAAACAAAATAAAACTAAACAACAACAAAAAAATTTGCTGGTATTTTAGAGGGGCCGAGAGGGATTGAATGTAAATGTGTCTTGGATCTACCATCTTTATCTAGAACAGGGGTGTCAAACTCATTTTCACCAGGGCCACATCAGCTTCACAGTTCCCTTCAAAGGGCTGAATGTAATTTCAACTCCTCAACAGTTAAGGAGTAGTTAACATTTATACAGTCCTAGAATTATTTCAGCCCTTTGAAGGCAACCTCAAGGCTAATGTGCCCCCTGGTGAAAATGAGTTTGACACCCCTGATCAAGAAAATCACTCATAAGGTTTTTTTTTTTTTTTAATGCTTAGCATATATGCTCAAATTAAAATGCTTTCCCTTAATTTGAAGATTTAATTGCCCTCACAGAATTTTTGGTGATTTCCCATGTGAGATTCCTACATAGGCCTTTTGGAGATTTGGTAGACATTCCAAAACTAGTAATTACAACTTTTTACATTTTCAAAGTGGGGAGGGAGAAGAATGGACTAGAAGGAGAAAAAATTAATATTTTTCTCTTCTTTTTGCATCTTTCCAAAGATCGATCTAGTCTTTGCAAGACTGGCAATACAAACCATATCAGATAATTTAGATCTAAGAGACGACTCTCGACTGAGAAGCCTTGATATAAGGTGTATTCGCAGCCTAAATGGTAAGCTTCTAAAAAGACATCTGAGCTACCTGCCTGAAGAAGTTTAATAGTTAGAGATCTTTTAGCAGAATTTTAATGAACTTTTTAAGAGATCGACGTAACTCAGTTTAAAAATGATGATGTCATTTTCTTTATACAAGTAATTCGATCACATTTAAGCATCTTTAAAAGAAATTTGTTTGAATATTGTTTGTGTTTGTAGTAGTGGTTCTCAAACATGTTGGTCTCAGGACCTCTTTACACTCCAAAATTTTATTGAGGACCCCAAAGATCTTCTTTTTACATGGGTTATATTAATGTTGACCATTTAACATGCTCAGTATTTACTATATCAGAAATAAAAACTGAGAAAATTTAAAAATGTTTATTAGTATTAGTTCATTTAAAAATAACAATAGTAAATCCATTATAAGTGAATATAAATATGTTTTTGTATGAGCAATGGCTTTTTTTGCATTTTTGCAAATTTTTTGATATTTGACTTAATAGAAGACAGCTAGATTTTCATATCTGCCTTTATAATCAATCTCTTACAATATTTTGTTTTGATTGAAGGATAGGAAGAGAATCTGGTCTCTTAAAGATACATAATTGGAATAGGGAAGAGTATTTTAATAGACTTTTCAGATAACTGTGAATATCCTTTGATACTACACTAAAACTTGACCAGTGGCAGTTTTTTTTTTTTTTCATTTCCATAGCTTTATTGAGTTCTAATTATATACCATAAAATTTATCCTAAAAAGGTGTACAGTTTAACAGGGGTGTCAAACTCATTTTCACCAGGGGCCACATCAGCCTCGCAGTTGCCTTCAAAGGGCCGAATGTAATTTTAGGACTATATAAATGTAACTAGTCCTTAACTAGGGGCAAGGAGGTCAACTCTGCTGCCGGGTAGAAACAAGGTGGAGGGCCGGATTCAGCCCGCAGGCCTTGTGTTTGCCACCTGTGTTTTAGTAGTCTTCAGTACATTCAGAGTTGTGCACAACAGTTCAATTTTAGAACATTTTCGTCATTCTCAAAAGATCCCTCATACCTACTTGCAGTCATTCCCCTTTTCAAACCCCAGTCCCAGACAACCACTAATATACTTTCTATTTCTATAGATTTACCTCTTCTGGACATTTCATATAAATGATTTCATACAATATGTGGTCTTTTGTGTCTGGCTTTTTTCATTTAGCATAATGTTTGTGAAGTTCATCTATGTTTGTAGCATATCTCAGTAGCGTGTTCCTTTCTATTGCTGAGTAAAAGTGATTTTTTTTAAAGGTTACTTAGAATATCGAGCCTAAATTCATATCAGTTAGCTTTTTATATACTGTTATATTAAGAATCCATTGGTCTGTCTGATTCTTTGACTGGATCTTTTACCCTTGCATGATTTTGTTGTACTGTCATGCTTGATCATTTAGAAAATACTGGTTCGCAAAGTTATTTGGCTTTTCTAAATATTAATTCACATTTCATTATAAAATATCAAAAAATCACATTCATTAACCCTTTTGGTACGAGCGCTCTTTCCGTCGCGACACTCCCACTGTATGAGGTGAGCCATTGTGAGCCATTGTATGGGCGCCGGATATATCCGGCGCTCGTCCACACAGGTCATCAGATGGGCGCCGGATATTGTACCGAAAGGGTTAATATCATCACCAATTTTCATCAGAAAAGTTTTTTTTCCAATACAATTAATTTAGAAAAGTCTTTAAGTATTACAATGTCATCAAGTTTACAGGAGCAGATACTGGTTGTCCAAAATTCTAATTTTTACTTGGAAGCTCAAATTTATTATATTATAGTCAACAAATTTTGTCATTTGTTTTTCTTGATGCAAGACTCACTTTGTCTTGTTTTTAGAAAATATCTGCTAAATATGAAAGTATGAGTAACTATAGTTTGTCAATCATTATTTCATGTAAAACTGGTATTTCTTGAAGAAATCAGGTAGTTGAACTTATCTCAAACATGTTCATGTATCCGCACAAGTTTCTTTTCCTATCTTCTAACTGCAAATGTGTGGCAATAAATCTATATTGTCTGCTTAGTACATTGTTGCCACAGCGTTGGTGCCACTGCTGTGGTACCAGCACTTTTACTCACCACTGCTTTTGCACCATCAGTGCAAATGTTAACACAGTGAAACAGGCAAAGAAGCCTTAGTGTAATTATAAGAATATTGGGTGGGCCAAAAAGTTTGTTTATTTTTCTGTAAGATGGCTCTAGTAACGTTTAGTTGTCTTTAATGTCATTCGAAACAATTTTGTCAGATTGTATTGTGACATCTGTCATATCAACGTGCATTTAAAAAAACATCAAAATTGGTGAATTTTTGTGTAACCATTTTAATATTGAAGATGGAAGAAAATATGCAACATTTTTAGCATTATGCTTTATTTCAAGAAAGGTAAAAACACAACTGAAATGCAAATAGAGATTTGTGTGGTATATGGAAAAGGTGCTGTGACTGATTGAACATGTCAAAAGTGGTTTGCAAAGTTTTGTGCTGGAGATTTCTCGCTGCATGATGCTCCATGGTTGGGTAGATAAGTTGAAGTTGATAGCAATCAAATCACGACATTAATTGAGAACAATCAACATTCTACCATGCAGGAGATAGCTGACATACTCAAAATATCCAAATCAATAAAGTTATTGGTGAAAATGAAAAATATGTCTTTTATGGAAAAAAAAACTGAATGAACCTTTTGGCCAAACCCAGTAGGTTTGACCTAACAGATTCCCAGGGGGCCACTGACTGTACTTGGAGAATTACTGGTTTATAGTACCTGTTGTTTAACTGAATCATCGTGTTTTGCTGTACTTTCAGAGTGCAACAGTAAACCACAGTGTTTGTGGATAAGATTGGCATTAAAGCAGTAACACTTTTATAACTTGGGGTCATTTGATTAACAGTAAACTCTGTGGAAGACAGCTGAAAACATAGACTCATCTCTTATTTTAGTATTGGATTGCTTTACCCATGTACTTTTGAATTCTTTAAAAGCAAAGTGATTTTTCATATATAATTGCTAAATATTGAAGATAGAAACAAACCCTGACATTTTATTATCTGATATTTTTAGCATTTGAGAGTGGAGGTTAGAAAGGCATTTCAGCTGTTTTTGTTGCATAATGAAAAATAAATGCTTTATCTTTTTCAGGCTGTAGAGTTACTGATGAAATTTTGCATTTAGTGCCAAATAAAGAAACTTTTAGACTCACCCTAAGAGCAGTCAAATTATGGGCAAAACGTAAGTATCCCAACTCTTTTATGTTTGAATTTTAAAATCATAATTTTCAGTTGCTAATGATAGAAGCATACATGAAAACCCCTGAGTATATTGATCCTGGGGGATTGAGGTCCAATAAGATTTGGAGAAGCTGTTTCTTTTTCAGGTGCAATGGTTATGGTGCTATAATGTGTGGCTTTACCGTCTTCTCCCTTGGGTAAAATCTGAAAAGCCCCTGACTTTCCATCTTATATTTCAGCGAGGCAGTCAGAATGAGGTAGGACTTGAAGAGTGTAACCCTCCCTGGTCTTTGAGCTCTCTGTGGGCAGGACCATCTTACTTATCTCTGTCTCCCCACCACCAGCAAAGTTTATAGTAGGTATTTAGTAAACTTATTAAGAGTCTACAGTGATAGTTTTAACTTGTTTTTACATTATAATACTCTTCTAATAAAACCTAGAAGGAACTACACTAGTTTATATGTATAAGACATGGTTGATAGCCCAGTCCTGACACAGCACATTTGTATTATTTGTAACTGCAGTAGTACTGTACTTCTGGCACCAGGTTTTACATTGTCTAAACAGTGCTCTCCAATAAAACTTTCTGTGATGATGGAGATGTTTCCTATCTGTGCTATCCAGTGAAATAACCGTGTGGCTACCCTTGAAACATACAAGTGGGGAACTAAATTTTATTTAATTTTAATTAATTTAAATTTAAAATTAAGTAACACCTAAGAGAAATGAAAAGATATGTTCACACAAAAGCGTAAACACAAATGTTCATAGCAGCATTATTCATAATAGTCAAAAAGTAGAAACAACCGTATGTTCATAAACGGAAGAACAGATGGACCAAAAGTGGTATATTCGTAATATGAAGTATTGTTAGGCAATAAAAAAGGCATGAAGTGTTGAAACCATATATGAACATTGAAACCATTATGTTGAATGAAAGAAGCCATTCATAAAAGACACATATTGTACAATTCCATTTATATGAAATGTGCAGAATAGGCAAATCTATAGAGACAGAAAGTAGATTACAGGTTGCCTAGGTTTGGGAGGATTGGAGGGGACATAAAAGGGTTGTGACTGTTAAAGGTTTCTTTTGGGGATGATGAAAATGTTCCAGAATTGATTGTAGTAATGGTTGCACAATTAAAAGCCATTGAATTTTATACTTGAAATGGATGAATCTTATGGTGTGTGATTTCTCAATAATGATTTCTCAATAAAAGCTGTTACCCCCTCCTCCCCCCCGCCCCAAATAGCCATATGTAACTTGTGGCCACCATCGTATTAAATAGTGCACGCCTAAAAAGACCTTAAGTAAGCAGGATTTGTCCTTTGGCTCAGTTATTTTATATACTCGGGGTAAAGTAATTGCTTTGAAAGGATATCACAATTTGTCTTTTGCTACAGGTTAAATTAAATACCATGTTTTGTTAATTCTTAGATGCATATTTTTCACATTTAACATCTTAAATTGATAGTTTGTATTTTTCTTTTGGTTAATGGGATATAAAATCATGCTATATTATATAATTGAAAGGATCTTAGGTTTTAAGAAATATGGTAATGCTTTTTTATAGACTGGTATAAGAAACAATCATACAAGAAATGAGTAGTATCAGTGGTGTGCTGTACTTTATGGAGAAGATCCAAATTATACAAAATACTGTAGTCCCCAACTTTATACTTGATTTTAAAATGCCCACAAATATGACTACTAATGAAATGTTTATTCTTCCCTGTTTATACCCTCTAGAAATCTTGCCTCCTCCTTTTCATTTCTTTCTCAACCATAAATATTGGAGTGTGGGAGATTCCAATGTTATGTTGGAGGAGCCCAGTTGGGCATTCAGAACTGAGGCAGGGAATGGGAGTGTCTATATTGGAGGGCAGGGGCAGGGGCGGGGGAGTGTAAGGTGAGCAGCTTCTGGTTCACTAATAGGACTATGGGCCTAGCCTGAAGGTCTGCTTGTTGATTTTAATGTTTCTATAGGGGTGAGGATTTCTAATCAACAGTCTTAAGAAGGAAATAATCCTGTTCTTTATGATTGAATGGCATGGAGAATAGGTCTTAACAATAATTAACAAATATATTAATTTTTTAGGACGTGGTATTTATTCCAACATGCTTGGATTCCTTGGTGGTGTCTCTTGGGCAATGCTGGTTGCAAGAACTTGCCAATTATATCCAAATGCAGCAGCTTCTACTTTAGTTCATAAGTTCTTTTTAGTTTTTTCCAAGTGGTAAGTATTCATAGGCATACTCTCACTATTTACTAACCTCTGCCTGTATGAAAATTTGTTTGGAAATTTAAAAGCTGTGCATAAACATTTTCTATTGTCTTATTCCTTTTTTAAATGAGAAGTTTAAGCCCTGGTTGGTGTAGCTCAGTGAATTGAGTATCGGCCTGTGAACCAAAAGGTCACAAATTCAATTCCCAGTCAGAGCACGTGCCTGGGTTGAGGGCCAGGTCCCCAGCTGGGGCTGTGCAAGAGGCAACTGGTGGATGTTTCTTGCCTTTTCTCCCACTCTTTCCTTTTTTCTAAAAATAAATAATGTTAAAAAAAAATTTTTTTTAACATCCAATTTGAGGCAATGATGGGACACCAGATGGCACTTTCCAGCGGTCTGTAAATGTGCACCTTTAGCTTGAGAGTGGTCACAATACTAGCCAATTAGTAGCTATGCTGAGGTGGTTTAAGATCTCATACGTAAAATGAAGATGATAATCATATCTATTGCATGGATTTTTTAGGAGTATTTTCAGTTAATATTAGCTGTTGCTATTATTATCAGAGTAAATCCATGAAAGTAAATGAAAAGGAAGGGAAAAATTCAGACTCAAATTAGATGCAGCTAATTGGCAAAGCAGTGTTTGCCCTTTGAGAGAACAATGCTTTAAAATAAGCAGCCTTTAACTTTATTACCTTCTTTCCTTTCCCACTTTTTTAAATAGCAAATATCCAAAACATGTGCTGTTTGAAAGTTGGAACAAAGTCTAATGATTTTAATATTTTGTGTAGTTGCTGAAGTGAGGTCCTATGTGAGTTAATTTTCTTATTCATGTTAGGGAATGGCCAAATCCTGTGCTGCTGAAGCAACCAGAAGAAAGCAATTTGAATTTGCCTGTTTGGGATCCTCGGGTATGTGACTTACTATAAATTTTCATTAAATCTTTTATGAAAAGGACAATTCTCTAAATTACAATCTAAAGATAATTCCTCTTGTGTGCTCATCTTCTATTTAACTGTAGTCCTTTCCTGCCTCTGGTATGTTTTTTGGTGCAGATGATGTGTTTCTCCAATGATATCCCAAATGTTATGTCATTAAAAATCACCCATATAAAACTAGATGAGTGGAGGTAGCAACCAAATGTCATAATCCATTGTTAAAAACTGTCTTACAAATAGTTAGTTTCTAATAATAAAGTACTAAAGTATATAAAAGATTTGCTCTGCAGTGCAATTTAAAGCAGATTCATTGTTCCTAGATAGCATAACTCTCACTTGCCTTGCACTTTTAGAGTAAGTGCTCATTTCTCTGAGTAATATGGGGGAGTCATCCATTGAGTAGGTACAGAAAGAGTATTGAGAACCATTGGACCTTTTTGCAGCTATGATACTGTATTCTTGTTCTAAAAGACCATTGTTTATAAGACGCACCATCAGTTTAACAGCTTTTCAGGGGGAAAATTAACTTCTGCAGATTTTCCTTTGACTGTCAGTCACATCTGACTTCAGAAATAAATGTAGTTGGGGAGCGGAAATGAACTTCTTAGAAATGGGAAGAGGTAGTATCAAATTTATATTTCATATTTTTCAGACTTTTGGGAAAATGAAGTAGGAGAAATAGATCAGTTATTTTGCTTCTAATTTCACAGGTAAATCCATCAGATAGGTATCATCTCATGCCCATAATCACCCCTGCCTACCCACAACAGAATTCTACATATAATGTGTCCACATCAACTCGAACAGTAATGGTAGAAGAATTTAAACAAGGTAAACCTGTTGGCTCTATTGCCCTTTACATATTCCCATGTTTTTTGTTGACAGCAATGTAATTCTGTATTGCAGTTATGCCTATTATTTCTTAAAATTCTTTCAAATGTGTGTTTATTTGTTCAGTAATTGGTTTTCTAGAATATATGATAATATTAAGGCCAAAAATGGAGCCAGCCCAAACTGGTTGAAATTTATATTTGTGTTCTGAGAAAGAACATAATAAATGTATATTTCTTTTACTCAAGAATTTGATGGGGTAAGAGGTTTGGGGGTAGGGTAATACAGAAATACAGGAGCTGGTAATGTGATGGTCAGTGTTTAAAATCAGTCTCTCTGTCTGTCTGTCTCTTGTTTTAAACGTAGGTCTTGCAGTCACTGGTGAAATTCTTCAAGGGAAATCAGATTGGTCCAAACTACTTGAGCCACCAAATTTTTTTCAAAAGTATAGGTATTTCAGATTTTTCATTTTGTGTGTGTGTGTGTGCGTGTGTGTGTGTGTGTAAAGAATATTAAACTTAGAAAGTTACTATATGAAGAGAGTTGTCACTTATATTTCAAATAAGGTAGAGAATATGTTAACAGAAATCCGATGTGATGAGATAGTCTATATTGTAGTAGTAAATAACCCAGTGTTGTTAGTGGGTTTTTGTTTTTTGTTTTTAGTGAATTATTTTTTAATTGCGGGGTCTGGAATTAATTTTGTAAAAATCAGAGAATGTTTTGATTTTCATAAACTGTGTGCCTGCATTAGTGCTTTTGTTCATTAGGAGAGAGAAGGAAAAATTAATGATAGAAAAGCAGATACTAACAATATTGATGGCTTTTTTCCCTGATTGTTGCTAAAAATTCTTCATAGACATTATATAGTATTGACTGCCAGTGCATCAACAGAAGAAAACCATCTGGAGTGGTAAGACTTATATTTCAAGTCCTCTCCCTACTATATGGTAATAACATTTATATGGTGCTTTACCATTCATTTATAAAATACTTTCTCTATTTTCAAAGTTATTAAATCTTATTAATGACTGTTGTACATGACCATGGAGCATCAGTGTCTAAGCAATGCCATCAAATTAATGTTTCAGAATCAAAAGTGACACAAGATAATATGTGAACTGATCTTTGCCTTTTGTCACTTCTCAGTTTTTTTTCCCAACAATTGATATTCCTAACTATGCCTTTCTGTCGTCTTACTCATTTTTAGAGGTGCGGTAGGGGATACATCACTGTGATAGAACATCATCAATTGATTGGTTGCCTTTCACACACTCCCCCAACTGGGGACCTGGCCCACAACCTAGGCATGTGCCCTAGTGGATAATCGAACAGGCAACCTTTCGGTTCTCAGGCTGATGCTTGATCCACTGAGCCATACCAGCCAGGGCTTATGTATTCTTTTAATTTGGGACATAATGGCATGAAAGTTTTCAGAATTTTAAGCTTCTGTCAACAGAGAGGAGATATTTTGGTCAAGGTGCAGTGCATTCTTTCTAGTGCCTGTAAATATATTTCCATTCCCTCTAGTGTATTGACATCCATAGCTCCATCAGGCAGAGGCTGTTAGGCCGCCAGAGAGGACTGTGCTTTCCTCAAGTCTGACTGCTGGAAAAGGAGAACAGAGCAATACTGCCTTTTGCTTCAAGGGTTTAATGCTTATTTCATTGATAATTAAAGGGATCCTGAAAAGAAACTTTTCATTAGAACAGAGTGTTTCATTTGTCTAGATCAGGGGTCAGGAAACTGGTCTGGGCCACATCCAGCCTGCTATCTCTTTTTATAAATACAGTTTTATTGGAACGTAGTCATACCCACTGATTTATATATCGTCTATGGCTGCTTTCCTGCTACAAGGCAGAGTCATACAGTTGTAACAGAACCAGAATGACCCACAGAGCCTAAAACATTTGTTATCTGGACCTTAACAGAAAAGTTTGCCAGTCTCTCATTTAGATTACTCTGAGGAATAATTCAGTGTTTTGTATATCTGCTCTTGAAGCAGTTAAAATGTGTAAGCTTTTACTAATGTTTAAAAAATGTAAAAATGTTCTTGTAGCTATTCTTTCTAACTCATAAAGTCAGTATGATAGCTGACAGCAGTCATATTTCTTAAGTGAGATGGAAAAGTTGCAGAAGTGTGATGAAATTTTTATCTGATCTGATTTTAGTGACTTTTTAAATGCAATATCTATTATCATTTTGTGAAAATAAGAACATGTGTATTTCATAAATTAAGTGCCAATTATTAGCTTTTGGGGTCACATTTAAACATATCATATCTTAACCTTAGGGTTTAGACATAAAATTTAAAAGTGGAAAAAGATTTAGAGACTTGAACCATATTCAAATTATAATTATTTTATGGTCTTTACAGGCAGATATTTTAGATCAGGGATGCACTAAATAGGTCAGTTCTTTTTCAGAAAGAGAGAGGACTCACTAACTAGTTATTTACTGGGTGGTATTTTAAAGCGTTACTAAATATATTGGACTGAATTTTTTAAGTGAATATGTAAAGTATCATAGCTTATATGCTGTTTGATTTACTTGGATATAATGTCCAAATTTAATACGGAAAAATCTTGTCTATTTTATTTTAGGGTTGGATTGGTAGAATCTAAAATCCGTGTACTTGTTGGAAACTTGGAACGGAATGAATTTATTACTCTTGCCCATGTAAATCCCCAGTCATTCCCAGGAAATAAGGAACATTATAAAGAGTGAGTTAATTACTTTTTAATATTATATTTCTTAAATAATGTTATTTGACATGTGCATTGTTTAAGATCAGTTGTGAGACTGTTGTTTAACAGACGTTGATGGGGGATGATACATTATGTATTTGAGTAGTCACACATTAAAACAAAGTACATGCTATGTTGGTAGCCCACAGACCCCAGCAAAAACTCCATCAGAGTATTTGGAGCATCTTTAAGTATATATTCAGTAAGTCATTTTCACAGCCATTTAATTCTCTTATAACAATACCATATAACTTACCAGTGTTTTTGCTGTCAGTTTTAAGAATTTGGCCAAACCATTGAAATTTGTATTTATGCTTCCACAAAGACCAAGTTTTAATTACCAAATAGCATCTGTAAAATTGTAAAAAATTAATGGAAATTCTTTAATTTTATTTTATAGCAATAATTATGTATCAATGTGGTTCCTCGGAATAATTTTTCGAAGAGTAGAAAATGCAGAAAGTGTTAACATAGACTTGACATATGATATACAGTCATTTACTGATACAGGTAAGACCTTGTCATCGCAGAGCTATGGTTCTTAACCTTGACTGTAATGCAGTACTATCTGCCTACAATCTGTCCGGCTATATTTTTAAAGTTCTACAATTGGTTAAGTGAATATGGTGCATCCATATTATGAAAATCTGTGCTGCTATTAAAGGCATGATGAAACAATGTCCATGACATATTTAGGGGGGGAAATTGCAGAACAGGGCATATAGTGCTCTATAAGTAAAAAATATATGCATGTTTGCTTGTGAATGGAATACGAGGCCTGTACAGAAGGTATCCAGCCACGTGATATGAAAAATAGAGACATCATTGAAGAAGACACCAGATACAAGAAACATTGTACATAGGACCATGACCCCTCAGTCCCCTTCATAGTATATACCTTAGGATCTCACACAGTTCTCCCAGTCACCATTAGCTGCCCCGTAATATTTTCCTGAATTTCACTGATGGTCTGAAATCCCATCCCTTTCAAAGGTGATTTTAGTTTTGGGAAAAGCCAGAAGTCACGGGGTGCCAAATCTGGGCTGCAGGGCAGCTGAGTCAGTTGAGTGATTTTATGTTTCACCAGAAATACTGCATGAGGCATGATGCACAAGTGGGCGCATTGTTGTGAAGCTGCTGTTTGCTCATTTTGAATGTAATAGCCACACAGTACACATGTTCACTCAATGGTGTCTCCTACCCTCACTGACTAGTACAGTGATGTCGTCATTGTTCACACATGCACATTCCAGTCCACTCTCCTTGGCTGCCAGGTTACGTCCTTGTCACGCAAACTGTTCTCGTTATATTAACAATGGCTGGACTTTTTCCAGACATACCTCGTGTGTTTCTGAAAGGATATATAGTTTAAAAAAAAAAGAAACTGGTTGCTTCTGGGTCAAGGAATCAGGTGTATTCAAGGAACAGGTATGAGGAGACTTTACTGAATACTTTTGAACCCTTTGAGTTTTGTACTGTGTGAGTGTAATGTCTGTTCTAAAACAAAAAAAAAGACTAAAGAAACCCCGCAGGTGATTCTTAGTGTGCACAGCCAGGTGTAATCAGAGTCATAAAAATGACTTGATTTTAACTTTTTTTTTAACATGCAATGAATATCAGTCAGTACAGGCTTGCTGAACGTTTAGAATCAGTGAAAAGAATGTCTTTCACATTTAGCTCTCTAAAAACACCTCTCTGGGATATCTTAATATATCTGTTATCTTAATCCAGAGTTATCTTAATCTGGAATAGTGTGCATACATACTCTTAATATTCTTGGTTTGACTCATCTGAGATTTCTAAATTCTTTTGAACTAGCCTTCATGTTTCTCATGAAAGTGCAGATTCCTGTGTATCACCTTAGTACTACTGAATCACACTCTAGGAGTGGAGCCAGAGAATCTTTAAGTTGAATAAGCACTCCTAGTGATTCTTTTATCAGCAATCTGGAATGAAAATATATAAGTTTTTCCATTAAAATTTGGCCTCAATTTTCAAAAAAGGGGAGGTTGGGAAACTGTTTATTATAAATTTATTAAATGTTCTCCAGGTAGAGATACTGAGACCCCCAAGAGATTAAATAATTTACCACATTTCACAGTAGTTACTTAAACCTTCCACCCCAGTCTTCAGTAAGCTTATAATCTAATTGGGTATTCACAATTAATGTACATTAAATAATTTCCATGGTACTTAATATAACTGATTTTCTTACAAGGTATGAAAGGACTAGGATGGGAATCTAGAGCTGTGTATATTCCAGTCCCGGCAAAGGCATCCAGGGCTGTTGAGCCTCCTTTCCCCACTTGTACAATAAGGGTGTCCTTCTAGATGGTTTCCAACATCTGACATTCTGTGATTGGTGTAGTAAAAGAAGCTTCATGGAGGGAGAAAATTTGAATTGCATCTTGGGATATTTGGTATAAAGATAAGCTTAGACATGGGCAAATCATTATGAGAAGAGATTTTCTTTTGGGAAAAATAGCAGAAAACAAGATTTGGATGAGACTTTTTTTTTTCATACATTTATATTGTTAATGATATTTGATTATAGGAAAGTGTTAGAAATTGGACATGAGAAAACAGAGTACTTAAATAGAACTGTGACCTGGTGAAAATGTTTGAGAAGTATTTGTTCTGTAAGAGGGATGTTTGCGTTTGTGTAGTGATGGGGAGTATGCATTTCAGAAAAAGAAAATGGAACCCTTGATTCAGAAAGAAGTTTCCATTTAACATATTGACATTGTTACAGTGTACAGACAGGCAAACAATATAAACATGCTAAAGGAGGGAATGAAAATTGAAGCAACTCATGTTAAAAAAAAACAACTTCATCACTATCTTCCAGCAGAGATTCTTCAAAAGAAGAAAAAGGTGAGTTTGTAATCTTAACTTTCCAATACGGTTCCTGGGACCAAATTTACATTATTCCAGCTTCCAAATCTATTGAGAAGGAAGAGGGGCAATACAGACAATTTAAGACCAAAATCTCACCTTCATTAATCACAAAAGATAATTTATTTTATATGTAATTCAGAATTGAAAAGTCATTGTTCTCATTTGCTTTTTGAAATCCTAAAAGCTTTCTTTCCCCTTTTCAGCAAAGTCTTTCTGATGTCAATCGAAGTTCAAGTGGACCTCAATCCAAAAGGTCATCTCTGGATGGCAGTTGTTTGGATAGTTCCAGAGACACTGATAGTGGAACACCTTTTAATTCCCCAGTATCTACAAACAAACCTTCTCAGCCTGATGTCTCTCCTTCAGGAGAAACAGAAAGGTCCGTGGTTCAGAATTCTTTTAGTATTCTTTATTTAAGGGTAATATAAATTCTTCTATACCTTGCTAAATACCTTTTTTAATTGTTAAATTATTTTATTTTACCAGTTGCTAGTCAGTTTAGAAATACTGAACTATTTTTGGTAATCCTGTGGGACATAGTATAGGTTTATGAATATGTAGGATTAGATTAGTGCACAGAAATGCACATTTTCTATTTTACTTTTTCTCATAAATCTCACTGGGTCCTCTGCCCTTTTCTCTTTTTTCAATGAAATAGTAAAGTAGGAATGCTTGAAAGAAGTAATCCTAGCTGTTAAAAGTGTTTTAAATAAGTAACATTGTAGTCATGTAATGATTGTAACTTAACACTTTTTGTAGGAATAACGCTGAGCCTGCTGCTGTAATTGTGGAAAAGCCACTAAGTGTTCCGCCAGCTCAAGGACTGTCTATTCCAGTCATTGGTGCAAGTAGGTATCTACTCTTTTGTTGGTACTGCTTCTGCTACATACATAGTTGATGACTAAAATCTTTCCTTTTTCCTTTTCAGAAGTTGACTCTGTAGTAAAAGCCGTATCACCACCAGCTGTGTGCACCATCCCTACTGTGGTAGGACGAAATGTTATTCCTAGGATCACAACACCCCACAACCCTGTTCAAGGACAACCACATCTAAATGGAATGTCAAACATAGCTAAGAGTGTTGCACCCAAGAGACCCCATTCCCCACCTGTAGATGGGTCTTCAAAGAGGTTGAAAGATATCGAAAAGGTAAAGTTGCAATTTTAGTTGTGATTCAGTAGTTGAGTTTTTAAAAGTTAAACTTTAAAAAAGTACTAAAGAAACTCACAATTCTCCATAGCTATCTTAGTGTTCGATTAGGATTTGACTGTTTAAAAATTAGAATATTTACCCTCACCCTAAAGGAACAATTCTAATTGTTCATCCTAAATTCAAATTATTAATGTGTCTGAAAACTTGAATGAAATACAAGTTTCTCCTTGACTTACACAGAAGTCATTATTGGTGACTAAACAGTCATATTTACTGTGTTATGTTTATCTCCTCTGCCTACAGTAGAGGGTGGTAAAACTATTTTGTTATAAACTGAATTATTTTAACCAAAAAATCACTCAAACTATAGAAATTAAGGGTGGTCATTGAATTCAACCTAATATAAATTCTCTTCTGTAATTAACCCATGTTTGTAAATAGTTTTTTCTTTATTTCTTTTTTTTTTGTGACACCATTTCAGATGTCCTTCATTCCCCCACACCCCCACCCCTGCCTTTGCTACATTGTTGTCTGTGTCCGTGCGCTCTGCATGTGTGCCTATATATTCTGTGGCTGATCTCTTCCAGTTGCCCCCACCCCGCTCCCCTCTGTAAGCAGTTTTGATGATAGCCTAATCACTAATTAGTTTCTCAGTTTATATAGATATTTTGTGGTTTTTGTAGGTAATAATAGCAATCATTTTAATGTTTATATTTTAGTTTATTCGACTTGAATCAAAGTTTAAGGAATCGCGTGCTGCTGAAAACAGAAAAAGAAAATCAGTGGTAAATATATTAATAGTGTGCTTCAAAATACTAATTTTAATGAATCGTGTATCAGGAAAAGTAATGTATTTGAAAGTGGATCAGATCTGTCTGTCAAGTTTTGTTATTTCCTGTAGAAATAAGCACTTGCATATAGGAGAGAAAGTTGACCCTTATATGTAACTCTTCTGTTTTCAGGATGCCATCGGGGGAGAATGTATGCCTATTCCAACTATCGATACAGCTCGCAAAAAGGTAACAGTCTTATTCATAAGTAATACACATAGGTTAAAGTGCATAACGTACAGAGACAAAAAGCTTATTAAGAGCCTATCACCGGGTAAAGGAAAAGGGTAGTAAGATTTTGTACCTATTTTCAAAGACCAGCAATATAATTGAGAATTAGAAATAGGAATAGCAAACAAGATACAAAGAATATGATCCTAAATGTATGTGCCTCAAAAGTCTAGAAAAGATGGAATAGTTTAAGACTTTGTGGTTTATTCAGATTATGTTCAACCTTTGTTTTATATTCATCTTTAAAGAAGCAATTTGGTGCCTGGCAGCGTAATTTCTTACCAACACTTGATAGTATATCTTTTGTTGTGCACTACTGCCTACCATCAAAATTTATGTTTGATAGTTAGGAACCATATTTATTAATATTTTGAAGGAACTAAATGTACCAGTGTACATACTGAGTACCTTAAAACAAGCTAAAGAGCCTCTAAATCTCAATTAAAAAATTTATTTTTCACAGAATTACCATTGAATCTAATAATGTATTGTTAAGCACAGTAAACTGATAAGCAGGTCCTCAAAAGTCAGCCTAGTATAAATCAGAGAAAGCCCTTCTCTGAGAGTTTACAGTGAACAAAGAACAAAATGGCTTATCTTAAGCCCTCCCCCCCTTAAAGAATAAAGTGCTTCTCATCACAATCAACTGTCACCTTGGCAGATCCCCCAGGACGTATTGGTCATTCCAAAGCAAAATAGAAAGTGTTCTCATATTTTCTATTGGTTGTAGAATTTATAAAATTTCCTTTAACATAAGAGTGAGTTACAAAAAATAGGGTTGTATAATTAAAATATGGCTGTGATAATGGACAAAAAAGCTTTGAAATGGATATTAAACGATGAAAGTGTGAAATGGCATGTCTGGGTTTTGCTTAAAATATTTCATGTGTAAAGGGTAAGGCTATCAACCACTCAGATGTGGCAAAATGTAAATGCTGAGTCTTGGTTATGATGTCTAAGTCTTCATTGTCCTATTTTCTGTTTTTATATGTTTGAAATTTTTTATGTTTTTTTTTTTAGATTTTATTTATTTATTTTTAGAGAGAGGGGAAGGGAAGGAAAAAGAGAGAGAGAGAAAGAAACATCAGTGTGTGGTTGCCTTTCATGCACCCCCTCTGCTGGGGACCTGGCCCACAACCCAGGCTGGGAATCGAATGTGCCCCGACTGGGAATCGAACTGGCAACCCTTTGGTTCATGGGCCAGCACTCAGTCCACTGAGCCACACCAGCCAGGGCTTACATTTTTTGTTATTTTGAGTGGATGTGGATATCATATAGATATTTGTTTAGCCAAGATAACATACAAGAATTAACTCTTGCATTCATCTCTTAACAAGAAGCTAACCCACTCTTTCCATCACACAGTTGTCTGTATTTTAGGTGTCTTCATTTCTGTTTTTTAGACTTTGCCTTCATGAAACAATACTCTCTAGCATTCTCAAAAGCCCTAATATAGATGCCCTTGAATTTCACCATCACTGAAATTACCTTACCTGACCACAAAGTCAGTTTTCCTGAAAAGTTAAGTATCTCACAGTGTTCTTCATGAACGTATTTCAGAAAACTAATTGAGAGATATAGTCACATATCAAAGTTTCCTCTGTAACACACTCATTTTACACCTCACACCCCAACAGTTTCCTGTTTAGTGACCAAGCTCTTCCTATTTCTGTTCACCGTTGCCTGACTGAGGAGGACTATGTTCTGTCTGTGTGTATTTCTCAGTCCAGAAGTAGTGATTGATTTAACAAAGTCCTCTTCCTATACATCACACTCCTCACACTTCCACCCTTTTCCTATCCCTCTGCTTTTCACCTCTGATTGTAAAGTCCCTAAAATCAAAAAATACCTATTAACATTAGAAGAAAATGTTCACACAACTTGAGTATTAGAAGCTTAAGGGATTTGGAAAAACAAAAAACTCAGTTTTATGACTGATTGACTATTTGGGCCTCATATTTGCTTTTCCTTCTTTGTTTCTATTTCTTTCTAATAGAGACTGCCCAGTAAAGAACTACCAGATTCATCATCTCCGGTTCCAGCAAATAACATTCGTGTCATCAAAAATTCCATTCGACTGACCCTTAATCGGTAAAAGCAGTGCCTCCTTACTTAGGTGAATATGCAATCATTAGTGACAAGATGCAGCCACTGTTTTAAAAATAGAAGTGGCTGTCATACATAAAATAAGGTGAAAATTACAGTCATCGGCCTAGCAACCTTGAAGTGGTTTTTGAACTCTCACACTTTGACCTGCAGATGCTGTAGCATCCTCTCATTGATTGCTACATACACTTCTCTGAGGATCACCTGCTATCAGATTGTCATCTACAATATTATGGCTTTGTGTTGGAGGTTTCACTGCCTTAACTTTTGATGCTTGTTTCTCGATAATGGGAACCAGTTCTTGGCTCTTTGGACATTGATAAAACAAGTCCTGAACTCCCCCCCCCTTTTTTTTTTTTTTTTTATGTTGTAATCATTGTATAGAATTGAAAAGGTTGAAAACAAAAAAAAAAAAATTGTCTTGTAATTTTCCAAATGTTAACACATTACTTTAGCATTGAAGCCACTTTGTGAAACCTGAGATAAATGAATGTGAGGTATCTTTTCTGCTTTCCTCATTTGTGTAGATGTACTTATTGTCTGTTCTGTTGACTTAAATTATTTTTTTCCAGATTGGCACGTGGAATATTTAAATCTTTTTTGTGCCTTTCTGTCCAAATGTTCAATAGTTACCAGGGAGGATTAGTCCAGTGATTACATCAGAGTTGGGCACCATTAATTCTCTTTATCTTTTGCCTCCCATGGAGGCCTTCAAAATACATCTTGATTAATAATCAAAATAGAATCAGGATACTACAAGTCAGTATATGAGTGGTGAAATTGTTACATATCCTATCTCATGCCGTTCTTGTTAGCTGACAGGTATTTTTTACCAAGAAGCAACTCATTCAAGCCTCAACAATAAGATACCTTTAAGTATGGCAAACTTGTATTTTTGAGGTATAAAATTAAATTGGCATGGTAATTCCTGACCATTACTTTACCCCACAACTTCAAACATTTTCTTCACAGACTAGGCATGCAGAAATGAGCAGTGGAATTTATTGAAACCTAAAGGCATTTTTGAATGACATTGTTACCAACCAGTAATTGGCTCAGGACCTTTGTAATTTTTATTTAACTATATGAGTTGTCTTTTTTTACACTGCTTTTTTCAATGCATTTCGTAATATTTTTTAAGTTTCATGAATGCATGCTCAGTTTATTAAGATCATAACCATGTAATTCTTGTAATATGTTGATTCAGTGTTTTGTAAATGAAGTCGTATGTATTTTCAGAGTATTTTTGTATGTACTGTAAGATACCATCTTTTCAAAGAGAAAACTTTAAAACCTTTATGTCTCTCTTTAGTCTAATTTTTTAAATATGGATTATGCTTGAATTATTCTTAAAATGAAAATGTATAGATTACACAGCCAGGAATGCTGGTGTATATTGTCTTCTTCAGCTTTCACTCAGCATTTAGTAGATCCAGTAGGAAAAACACAAAATGGTACATTTGAATAGTTCAGGGAAAACACTTGGTTGTATATTTTGTAGGACTTATGGGTTACCTTTTGGCCAGTGCAGTGATAGCAGTCCATTTCCTCGTGTGAGCCCTTACCACTGACTGAAACACTTGAATCTGATTGTGAGAGAACAGCATCCTTCCCCTCCTCCTGTTCCTGTGATCCATAGTTCTCTGGAATGAAAATTATAGTATTTAATTTGTACAAAGGAGAACTTCTTAGAAGTACAGAAGAGCAAGGAAAAAATAGTGGTGGTTCCATTATTCACATAGCAGAAGACAAGAATGAAATCCCACAACCAAGTTGTAGCTTCCTTGGCAAAGCTGTTCTCTTAGCTGAACCTTTTCCTTTATTCAAATAGTTTGAGATTTGTTCTACAAATACTCTATTTGAGCAAAAGTGAATCATTCTGAAAGGACAAAATAATTGTCAACTGACTTCAAACTTTGAAAATTCTTTAGTAAGGGATTTGATTAAGTTTAATGCGATGTGTTTGCATTTCTGTATTTAATGTCTACCTGTTACCCCCTCTGTTATCAGTCTTCAGAGTCTCTTTAAGAATCCCCTATATATCCATGCTTACCTGTATTATATAAACAGGTTCTTTGGAGTGAATAGTGGAGCTTTTCTTTAATAAGAAAGCAATAGGCCTAACCCTTGTACCATGGTATAGTCATTTCTTGTTTTTTTAAGGGTCCATTCAACATGGGGTTAAGATAGAGTCAATGGTTCAAGTTGGATCTCCCAAAGAGCATTCTTCAGCCTGTTTGGTAACTGGGGAGTTGATGAGATGTTTTTAAGATGGTGCATTTGGTCAGAAATGAATTTTTTAAATTCTGAACTGCAGGTAGAATGTTCAGTAGATTTTGTTAACTATTGTAGGAGACCTCCATTGTACTAGTTCCAAGTAAGTAAAGGGAGAGTATGATGGGGGGCAGCGGGGCGGGGTGTTATATTATGAGGGACTAAGTAGATGTGTTTGATTTCAGGTGTGAAACTCTACCTAGAAATACATTTTTAAAGTCAAATAATCTGTTCTTCATTATGTAGACACATGTTCATTTTCACAAGGGTATTAAATTTTAATCTGCTCATTTTTCAGTGACTGGCTCTGAAAAATAGTTTATGTCAAAGGAAAACAATTATTTGCTAGTTTACCCTTAGGGACAATTTGAGAGAGAGTTTATGGCTTAAAACCTTATAAAATCAGGGGAGGAGAATGAATTTTAAAAGACTATGTTGGTTCTTACAATAAGAATAACCTTGTCTTAAGGCAGCAATTTTAGTAAACTTACTAAAATGCTTACTATGGGAGCAGTTAGGTAAAGATGGGCAATGTTGAAATGGGCTAATCTTGTTTTCCACTGTCTCACAGCTTTGAAATCAGAATTCCTAACCTGGGTGTCATGGACCCTAGGGAATCCTTTGCAAGTGAATAGTTTTTGTTTATATGCATTTTTCTAGGTGGGGGGACAAATTCATTGTTTTTATCACCTTCTCTAAGTGGTTCATGACCCTGAAGGGGTGGGGGGGGGTGCTGATGGTTAGAAACCACAGCTGTATAGAATTGAATAATCCCAGACTTGGGAATTTTTTTTCCATAACATTTTTCTGTGGTATAGTTCTGAAAATGTACTGTTGCTCTTAACTAGTAAAGTGGGCTGACAGAGGACACCGGAACTCCAAATTTCTCTCCCAAGTTTGTTTATATATTTCAGGTGAAATAAACGTCTTCAGTATTTAGAAGAATGCTTCCTATTGGATTTATAAATGTCCTCATGTTAATTTAGATTCATCTACAAGGTCAGACTTTAGTTCTGCAAATTTCAACCTAAGATTGATCAGAGTAGAATAGTTTACAATGACCATTAGAAATGGTAAAAAGTACAATTGATCATTAAAAATCCTAATAATTTGATTGCCATATCATTAAAGTTCTCTTGTTCCTCCACGTTTGTGGTTCAGACCAGAACATAATGAACAGATGAGTAAATAGAACTTCAGTTTAAAAAATATTTTTAATAAGTAAAAGCGTGTGTGCACTTAAATAAATAACTACCTATTAAATCTTCCAAAGCTTAGAATTTAGGCCATAATGATAGTGATAAATAGCGCAGATGATGGAAGAAACCAGTTTCAATACTGGTAACTACATATTTCATAGGATTTTTTCAAAAGAATTGTACAAGGTCAGATCCTTCCCAAATTCCCTATTTTTTCTGAAATAATTTTATATTTGAAATTAGTATAATTTTTAAGCTATTGCTACATTTTAGCAAAGACCCACATAATTACCTTATAAAGTACTTAGGATGTCTTTGAGGTAAATGGTGCTACATCACTCACTTCACAGTGTTTTGTAAAATGAATGCAGCTGCTTTCCCTTTCTAGGTAGCTGTTTGTGTAGTTCATATTAATTTTCCCTGCCTTTTATTTGGATTGTCTTATTTCTTAGTTGTACACATGAGCCTCATTATTTGTCTGGAATAAGTATCAAATAAACTTGCTTTGATAACTAGGTGTTGATGATTGATATTATTTGGAAGTAACTTAAGTGTACCAGACATATTTTTCAAACTGAGCCAGTTTGGTCTTCACCACTCAGTCTGTTTTGGACAGATGAATCTGAAAGCAAAACTCATACCCAATTTGTCTCACAAGAGTCACTTATTAAACATTTATTAGCGAGCAATAACACAGTAACATCTGCCTCATGTATTAAGGGCAAAATTCTGTCAGTCTTGTGGCGAATATCAGGTGACCAGAGTCCTCTACTAATGGCTGGGCAGAGGTACATTCAGCAGTCATACCTTTGGTACTGTCTACAGAAGTACACCTTACCAGCTTTTTACATTCTTGTAATGAGGAGTGACTTGTTTTTAGCCACTCCACATATCTTGAATACTGCTACTGAATTCACAAATGAGAACCTGTGTCTCCTCATTCAAGATTAGCTGTAAGCCACTCATAGCACCAATACACATTTGATATTTATTAAACTCATTAGCAAGGTCACCTGTATCAGTTGAGCAATGGGTAACGGAAGGGCCCCTGGCACTCACTTGCGCAGCGTGGTCATCCTGGTTGGGTTGCAGCTCACCATCCGTGGAGTGTGACTGTCTGATCAGGGCAACGCATTGCTCCAAGAGTATAACACAGTTGTCCCACTGGGCTGAAATGTTTTAAAGTGGGTGAACATAACAGGGTCTTTGTGGATCCAAACGCATTAAAGTATTAAGGGCAAAACAATTTAAAAGTACATGTTCTAAAACTATCTTTTAAACCATATGATCCAGCCAAACTTAACCTATTAGTTCTTAAAAGACATACTTCTAAATCCTTTCTTAACAATCTGATTATTGACATTTGGGGCCTAATGGCTGCAGAAAGCCTTCCCTGATAACTTGGCCATAGTGAATCACACATTCTCTAACATGTTTCTTGTACCTTTTAACATTTTAATTATCCTTAACTTGTATAACGTTCAGTTTACCTACTTGTTTGCCCTGATGAGGTTGTAGGTTTGAGAGTAGTAACCTTTATCCTAGAATCTGTAGTGAATGCCAGAAGATGCGGAAGAAGGAAATATATGGTCCTGTTTGGTTGGTGGTTTTAATTTTTTTTTTAATAATTTTAATAGGATTGTCTAGCAGAGGCAGACAAAACTTAGTGAAAATCATTTAAGACATGTTTTTCAAACTTTTTCAACTCTAAAGCTTAGTAAGAAATACATTTACATTGCATGTCAGCACATGTATACACACATGAATGTGTATGTATTTTAAATCTGTAACGTGTAGTATAGGTGGATACTTTATTTCTCTCTAAGTGCTAGTTGTGATTTAAGTAAGGTGATTTCACAACCTGACCTGAGTCATGAACCTACAGTTGAAATACACTGCATTTGAAATTCCCCTAAAGTTCATCTCAAATTTGGATCATCTTTATTCAGTCTGTCCTAGAATGGGAACTGGTGCAGGAAAGGGCAGTGAAGCAGGTGAGGTATATAGAGGTACTCCTTTCTCCCAAGGAAAAATGTTGCCCAGGAAACTTGACATCTATGCATCAATCGATCTTTTTTTTTTTAACTGTAAAAGCCAAAATTCAGAGCAAGAACTGGAACATTTGGATGGTACCTACTTTGGTATGGGTCAGGTGACCTTGGCTGGCCAAGAGATGTCATCAATCCCTAGAGGGTGGATTGCAAGTAAACTGAAGAATGACAGACATATCTTACCAACCAAGAGTCAGCTCACATGAGAAGCACAAATTACTAGAAAAGGTCTCATAATATCTCAGCCTGGTCTGGGAATTCAAGGATACTAGAAAACTGAGGTCCAAGAATAAAAGTATTACTATCTCCTGAGAAATTCTGGCCATAATTATAAAAGTGTTTAACACTTATGAAGCATTTAGGTGTGCCTTTGAAAACATGGTACTTAATCCTTAAAATGGTCCTATGAGGTAGCAGTTACTACTTTACAAATGAGAAAATTGAGGCTTAGAATCTTTTGGAATATTCTCATGTCATGGCTTCTCTGTGAGATGTGAAAGGCAAGTATTTCAGATGGGAGAAAACAAAGCCCAGTGGGGGCTGATTGTCAAAGTCACCCAGATGTTGGTGGCAGTGCTTGGCTAGAACTGGGCTTTCCTGACTCAGCCTGGGGCTCTCTGCAGGAAGCCACAGTGCCCCCTGCAGCCCGGCACAAATGACCACTGATGCTGCTGAGCAGCTCAAAATTGCACAACTCTTAATTGGCAGACTCCGGAAGTGTGATTCAAAGCCTGGTGCTTAGCCATGTTTCCCATCTATGAGAGAAGTCAGATGTGTGGATCAAAACCCTGCCACCCTGGATTCTTCCATGGAATCTGGAACTTGACTTGTAAACCTGCTCATCAGCATCAGTGGTCATTTGTACTGGGCTGCAGGGGGCACTGTGGCTTCCTGCAGAGAGCCCCAGGCTGAGTCAGGAAAGCCCAGTTCTAGCCAAGCACTGCCACCAACATCTGGGTGACTTTGACAATCAGCCCCCACTGGGCTTTGTTTTCTCCCATCTGAAACCCTTGCCTTTCACATCTCACAGAGAAGCCGTGACATGAGAATATTCCAAAAGATTAGAGTACTACCAACGAGATGGACAGTTAACCCCCAGAATAACAGCCATGTAACATTCCCTTGCCATCAGTCTAAGTTGGAGTAGCAAGAAAAGGGATTCAAAAGAAGTGATGCCAAGAAGAGGAAAATGAAAATGAACATTTATCTGAGAAGCTTGAATGTAGTGAAAGGAAATGAACATTTCTGTCAGAATTTTGAGAATAACCAAGTAAATGTTTTAAAGCAACACATTAAGGAAATCAAAAGGCTAAATAAAAAGGAACTGTAACTACAGTGTGTCACGTGGCTCAGCTGTCAATATTCATATAGCTGTAATAACGTAGGTAGAGAATATTGAACTAGCCCCAAACTGTAACTGCACAGCGAAGGCAGGAGTGGAGAAGGAAGACAGGATAAAAGTGACATCCCCATCTTCAGTGGTAGTAAGTAGGAAACATCTAAAACTGTAAAGTCTAGAATAGTGTAAGCATGATATTTAGAAATAACAGGAGGAACATTAATAGAAAACTAGGAGTAACTAATAGGAGGAAAGTCTTAAAAGAAAAATAATTGCCTCTAGGGAGCAGAAATTGGGAATGGGGGGAGGAATGGAGGAAATTACTCCTTTTTTAAAAGAAGACATGTAAGACATTTTGACTTTTAAACTAACGTATCCACGAGCCAGTGTACAATGAGAGAACGTGGTGGACTATGGGACAGAGAGCCTTCGGATATGTCTCATACCGCTTGTAGGCTCAGATCGCAGCTCTTACTGACGGACTGTGAGAAACTGGAAAGCACTTAATTTCTCTGTGACTCAGTTTTTCTTTGCTAAAAAGTAGTGCCTGTAATAACAGAACCTCCCTCAAAGAGTTGCTAACTGGATTAAAGGAATCCAGAAGCTCCTGAAACTTAGTGGAGTTCAATAAATAACTTTGAGGCTTATGGAGTTTCCACAAAAGCACATCATGCACTAGGCATAGCGCTTGACCCATGATGGGTGCCCCCTTCTCCTAAAAACACACCAGAAAAACCGAGGAATCCCAGTGTCTGCCTCCCCAGCAGGACTGAAGTAATAGATCTCCACCTTCAATGCAGTGATGTGGAGATAGACTTTCTTGCCCTGCCATCAAGCCCTCTCCAAACATACTTCTCAAAACAGTTGTTTTAAAGTGTGTGAGACTTGTTTGATTCTTACAGGGTTTCACTGGCTTGTTCTTCAATCTACTTAAAGGTTACAACAGGTGCCCTGGCCAAGAAGCTCAGTTGGTTGGGTTGGAGTGTTGTCTTACAACACCAAAAGGTTGCAGGTTCGAATCCTGGTCAGGGCACCTGCTGGTTTACAGGTTTGATCCCCGATCCCTGGTCGGGGTACATATGAAACCAACTGATGTTTCTCTCTCTCTCTCTCTCTCTCTCTCTCTCTCTCTCTCTCTCTCTCTCTCCAGTGAATAAACATATCCTCGGGTGAGGATTTTTTTTTAAAAAGGTCACAACAGGTTAGGCTGACATGGAAGCCTGTCAAGGCTGCCCCTGCCTGCCGACTCCAGGAGCCTCTAGTAGAGCTGGTGCGCCACCAATGTGCCATAGACACATCCTCTGGTCTCAGGCTACATCTGCACAACCCTACACACAGAGAAATGGCCACAGGAATGATCCAGGGCCACACCCATTCCCAGATGTACCTGTACCTCACTACTCCCACCTTCCCTGCGAGTGAGACAAGACTGTCTAACCCAGATCCCAAGTCACTTCCTGTCAGGGCTTCACAGCAATTCAAAGAACTTCTAAGTACAGGTTCTTTCCAAATAGGTTGGTTTCTTGAAACTCACAAGACGCCAAACACCAGAAAAGAGGGGATTTCTGAAAGCCACCCACTAGGATGGCAACTGGTACTTGATAGTTTCAAATATTAAGAAAAGAAAAAGAAATCGGCGTTGATTAGGCAGTATCTAATCTCCCCGAGCACAGGAAATGGCGACTGAGCCTGATTTGCACAGGAGGTCCTGAGGTTGCACAAAGCAGCCACTCCTCCAGCAAGGCCCACTCACTGCCTCCAGCTGAGCACACCAGAGGGAAAGCACCATTAAATTCCCTGGGAGCTCTGAGCCAGTTAGCTGCACCAAGGTCACCAGGTGAAGGGGATGGGGAAGGAGGAAAGGATGGAAGAAAGGATGAGATCTGTTTGACAAGGCTTAGTTAACGGGGCTGCTGTGGGACAGTAGCCATGACGCTATCCATTTCCTAAATGGTTGTCAAGCCCCTAACGGTCACCAGGCACTGAGGTAGGCACCAAGGACACAAACACAAACCAAACTTGCCTCTACACTGATGGACCCCTCAGACTAGTGGGAAGTGGGCTGATGGCATGGCTATTTCTGCATTGGTCAGGGACGGAGTTAGGGAAGAGTAACCTCAGGGTCGAATGTTGTAGGGCAATAAAGAGTTTTCTAGGCAAACAGTTGGGATAGGTGGGAGGGTGGAAAGCAATGCAGAGGAAAACACATGTGCAAAGGATGAAGGGTCTGGAAATGAGATGTTGCGAGGGCATGTGCAAGGAGTATGGATGCATTTGGGGAAAACAGAAGGAGAGGCTGGCAATGTAGGCAGAGTCCTACTACCTGAGGACGGGAGAGGAGGAGGCAGAAAGACAGTGAGGCTCCTGTCCAGCTAAGAAATGGAGAGAGGGGAAACCAAGGCAGCAGAGAGGGGACATGTTCCAAGAGTTTTCTGAGGTAGAACGGATGGGATCTGCTGACAAACTGGGCTAGGGAAAGTAGAAGCTAGTTCCCTAGGGCCGCGAGATATTGTATTGTCATTAACTCTGAAAATACAGGGGAGGGTTGGGGTGAAAGGACAGGAATTCAGATTTGGAAGTGTTGAATTTGGGCTGCCTGAAATTCATCTGTGTAGAGATGAGCTGCAGACAGTGGGAAATACGGGTCTTTGGCACAGGAGAGAGGCTTTGGCTGGGTTGTCTTTTTAGATCTATGTTAGGGGAGAACTAGCCTCATGAGAGGGGTTCTGCTAGAGAAAGAGGGAGGGAGCGGATTATCTGATTGGTCAGCTTGAGGAAGGAACTGAGCATGCACAGCCCAGGGGGATGCGGAATTACCCCCTCTTGATCTGTCCTGCCAGGGGTAGAGTGCCTCACAGGACTGCAGAGGGCTTATCTGTAGAGTGAGCCCTTGGAGCAGACCCAAAGCCATGGTCTCCAATCAGCTTTGTCAGTAACAAAGCAAAGGTTTTGACCTCCATCTGTCCCCTCCAAACTCAGAGGGAAGAAAGTGTTAATTATTGAAAACACTGTCAAAATCCCCAAAATATTAATGTATATTTTGTTTGTTGTAATTTTCCCTTCTCTGCATTCCATGCAGGTGGTCAGGCCTATAGTAGTGCCTTTCCTGAGATGACTTTGCAAAGTGAAAACAGCAGTCACCGGTTTTCTGTGCATGGTGTTCGTGGGGCAGGAGCTTTGAGAGCTGCAAGTGGAGAGGAAGAGGTTCGGCCCCGGGAATGAGAAGAGGGAAAAGATCAGCAGGTCCCCAAGGACTGCAGTCTGGACACTGCTTTGTGTCAACTTGCTGGGTAGGTGACGTGTCCTCAAAGAAGGCAATTGATCAGGATAGTTAGGAAGGCTGGACCTCAGGCACAGGAGCACTAACTTTGCCAAAGAATCCTTTGCTCTGAGCAGCAAGGCCATTGGACCTGAAGGGATCATGTGGTCAGACCAGGGAACATCTCAGCAATTATGAGCCAGAACCAAAGACCAATGGCTTTGCCTAGGGGGGCCTCCCAGGAGGAGACGACATTGGCACATACCTGGGTGGAAGAGGGGACATTCAACAATTCCTAGGATTAATTTCCTACCAGCTCTGTAGAATGGGGCCTCTTTGTTAGATTAAAGTTGATATAAACAACAAAATCAAGAAATGTGTTAGGAGTACTGAGTATGGAAATTCAGAGGGAATGAAGCTGAGGAGTATGAGCAAAGCCTAGACAATCTCAGATTTAGGGATATGTGAAGAAAGAAGGGGCTGAAAAAGTGAAGTCAGCAAGGCAAGAGACGCTATAGAGGAGAGTAAACAGCATTAAATACTGCAGAGGTCAACTAAGAAGGATTAAAAGGTAGCCATATGATCTGACATTTAGGATGACCTTAGCAGAGCAGTGGAGGTGGAAGTGAATGCAAGGAATAAAGGTCACATTCTCAAGAAGAATAGCAGGGGAAGGAGGGAAAGATCAGAGGTCATAGATCAAAGTGGAGGGAAGGTTTATTTTATTTTATTTTATTATTTTATTTTTTTAGGGAAGGTTTATTTTTAACTTAGGTGATTTCTGAACATGCCTGAAGGTTGAGGGGAAGATGCTAATGGAACAATGGCAGATACTTCGTAGCACTAGATCCAGAGGGCAGGGATATTTGCGCATGTTGAGGAACTAGCCCAGGCTAAGTAGGCATGTGGGAAGGAGTGGAGAAGTGGGAAACAGCTTTGAAGATGCCCCCACTGATCTCTACCTCCTGGTATTCACACCCTTGTGCAGTGCCCTCCCCTTAAGTGGGGGCTGGGCGTAATGACTGACTTCTAACAGAATGCTCCAGAAGGGATGCTATGCCACTTCTGATATTTGGTTATAGACAGACTGGGGCTCCCATCTTGGGCACTCTCATCTTTGCTCTCCCTTGGCTCACTCCCCCAGGGGGAAGTCAGCTGCCATGTTGTAAGACAGCCCTCTACAAAGGCCACATGAATGACCTTCGAAGAATATCCTTCAGTCTCAGTCAAGCCTTGAGACCACTGCTGCCCCAGCCAATAGCTTGGCTGCAATTTCATGAGAGGCCTTGAAGGAAAGGCACCCAACTAAACCGCAGCCAGAGTCCACAAACTGTAAGATAATAAATGTTTGTTCACTTAAGCCAGTAACACTTGAATGCAGCAATAGATAAGTAATAAGTAAATGAGTTTGCATGTGTGGAAAGCAAACATTTGAGGAAGTATGTGCCTGTAAGCCTTTCATTTTCTGTGTTGAAAACAAGTTGAAAAAAGGAACAAAGGTTTGGCATGGCCAAAGTGGAAGATGGGAAATTTAGCTGGCCAAGGGATGCATGAAAGAATGGACCAGCCCTGGCCAATGTGGCTCACTTGGTTGGAGTGTCAACCCCTAGATGAAAAGGTCACGGATTCAACTCCTGGTCAGGGCACATGCCTGGGTTGCGGGTTCATTCCCTGTTGGGGTGCATACAACAGGTCCCTGGTTGGTGTGTGTAAGGGAGGCAGCCGATGGATGTTTCTCTCCCCCTCTCTCTCCTTCCCTTCACCTCCCTGTAAGGTCAATTATCATACCCTCAGGTGAGGATTAAAAAAAAATGGACCAGTACTCTTAAGGGCCCAACTGTAACTGGTGACAATGAAGTCTAAGCTACTGAGATATGCATTTCAGGAATTGTTGCCCACCACCTCGACATCCTGAAATAGAAGAGAAAGAGGTTGTGGAAATGACCAGGATTGGGAGATTATAAAATGAAAAATAAAGCCAAAGAGTCAAATCAGTTGAAGATGCTGGTAAGAGATAGACTACAGGAAGGGAAGAAGAGGTGATTGAAAGGTCATGTTTGGATGGGCAGAACACAGCAGTCTCAATGAAACTGATGAGCTGATGTGATGGGTTTAGGAGCGAGAAGAACCAAAAGGCCCCAGGCTTGTGTTCAGAGGAGAGTTGTTCTGGGTAACCAGACAACTCAGGGTGTACCCAAGGGTGCCGTTTTCTAAAATGGAGTGCCCTCTGCCAGCTCCTCCAGTCTGACTCAAGCCAGTCTGAGCTCCCTCTGTCCCATCTCTGTGATACCATGCTTCAGCCACAAAGGACTCCAGTGGTTCTGTACTTGTCATGTCTTGCTGGGTTGCCCTCCCTTCCACCCCCATCTTTCTCCAACACATTCCTTTCGACTCGCAAGCTCCAGCTGATATTCTGCTTCCTAAGTGAGGTCCTCACAAATGTCTCCATTCTGAATTAATGTCTCTCCACCCTCAGCCCAGGAGTGCACCTGCCACAGCCCTGTCATTTGCTGTATGTCATTAGCTTTTCTCCATTGGAAGGTACCTCCTCAGAGGATAGAAAGTATGAGCCAGGATCCTTAGGTTCCTGGTGTTCCCAGCAGAATGGCTGATTTGCAGTCAGTCAGATCTTTGTATGGAACTGGATAAAGTAGGTAAATAAGAAGACTGAAAATGCTGAGCTGACAATATGTCTCCTGAGGAACTCGTAGATGAAAAAGGCAGTGGGAAAGAGCTATGATGAGCACTTCATCCACTGTGCATGTGCCGACACTCACAACTGTACAAGGTGGATCTTGCATCGTTTGGAAAACTAAGGTTCAGACACTTGGCCATGACTTTTGTCTTTACTGCTCCCTCTGGTCTCAAGACTAAATTCTATGAATATGCGGGTCACTCCCAGATTTCATCTCCAGCCCAGACTGTTCCCATGCTGAACTCTGGACAACTCCCACTTGCCTATGCATCATCTCTAATAGATCCCTCAAACTTCACAGTCAAAACCAAACTCCTGAATCCTACCCCAGACGTGCTGCTCCCACAGTTGTCATTATCCTAGTAAAGGGCAAGTCCACTCTACGTGTAGGTCTAAAAACCTTTGACTGCCCTATTTCATATATCCAACCCAACCATCCTTTTGTCACCTCCTGACAGCTCTACCATCACAGGGTGTCTAAACTCAATGACCTGTTCTCCTGCTTTCAGCACCTGCTGGGAGCCACTAGCACCTGTTACCTGGATACCATCTCCCTGCTTCCACACCTGGCCCCGCCCCCTCCAGCCCATTCTCAGAGTAGCAGAGAGGGTCTTCTCAAATGTAAACCTCATCATTTCACTCTATGGCTTAAAACCTCCTAGTAGTGCCCCCTCGGAGTAAAAGCACAAATCCTGATGATGACCTGCCAGGTCCTCCATGACTCAGCCTCCTATTGGTTACTGCTCTGATTTTTAAAAGAGCTTTTTCAGATAAAATTCACATACTATACTATAGTTTGCCCAAAGGGTGCAACTGTATGGCTTTTAGCATATCCACAGAACTGCGCTACCAACATCTCAGTAAATTCTAGAACACTTTTGTCATCTCAGAAAGAAACCCTACACGCACTAGCCATCACTGCCCAGTCTTCTCCCATCCCAGCCCTAGGCAGCCTGCTCTCCATAGACTTTCCTGTCACCACTGATTTGCATGTTGTGGATATTTCCTATAAACCTCTCCGATGTTACCTCCTACTCTTCAAAACCCCTATTCCATCTTCCTCCCCAGCTCCCAGACCCACCCCACATCTTGGCCTCCTGGTGCCCCCTCACTCCCAGCACACTCCCTTCTCAGGGCCTTTGCACGACGGTTCCTTCCACCTGAAAGGCGCTCTCCCCAGATCTCCGCACAGCCACACCATCCCCCTTCGTGTCACTGGTCAAGTGCCACATTTTCCAAGACGCCTTCCCTGATCTCCATACAAAGCAGCACTCCCACCATCCACTTACTCCCACTTAATTTTTCCATGTCATTAATCATTGTATATAAGTATATCACAATAGCATATATTATAATTATATATGATATTATATAATATCATTGTCAGTGTCCCTCTGCCCCCCATGGAATATAGACACCAGAGATGGGTGTTATCACTTTTGTGCCCTTAGTGCATTGAACAGCACCAGAACTATACTCTATGAATACTGTTAAAGAGATGGCAGAAATGGGATTTGAATATGAGTCTCTCAGACTCCAGAACCTATACACTTTATCATTATGTTCTGAAGATCTTAGAGAACAAGAAGGATTTAAACAGGTGGTAAAAGGCAGAAAGCTCTAATGCTCATGCTTAGTGTGGTGGATGCTAAGGTACATTGCTCAGCTCTCCCTCAGGATGGGGTGCTCATTACCCGCTGCTTGGAGTGTTGGCGGCCAGTGGCTGGCAGCCACCTCAGCAGGACTTGCCCTGCCCTGAAGAGAGCCTCCTCACGCAGGGCCATGGCCCCTTCCAGAGCAGCCGGTAGCCAGTAGTCCATCGGGGGTATAAAGCCTGCCCAGGCTCCAGTGTTAAAGGGCCATTCTAGTTCTGGAGCTCCTTATGGCACCAGCTGCAGCCTTTGTTGTGACAGCATTGAAGTTCAACTTTTCCCTCTGTCTATCCTGTTTCCTTCTCCACCCTCTTCAGGTGTTGACCTTGAGAGCACTCCCCAAACAACTTCTGTACACAATCTCTGCTGCAGAGCCTGCTGCCTGGGGAGCTCAACCGGATGTTTAGAATAAATTATCCAATGTTTTTTTGGAAAGGTCGAGGATCTTTGGGTACTTGACCCAGAATAAGCTGGGCCTCTGAAAGCCATGCCAACAACACAATGAACCAATCCAACATATGCTGGAATGAGCCTGGCTCATCATATCCCTTTGAACAAAATAGAAAGGACAAGAATGTGGTGTACATGGCCCATGATCACCTCCACAGCTCTGGAGCATCCCTCATGTAAAAGCAGCTCCATTTCTTGGCCAAGCAGACTTGGGCTTGGGCTCTCAGTCTGTGCTGTGACCTCACACTGCTGAGCAAATGTACTGTGATTCAGAAGTCATCGTCTCAATTAAAATTTCCTCTTAGCTATGTGTCCCACCTCCACCCCAATACAGTGGTTATCAACACCTCCCCCTTCTGGAGCATGGCTGCTGAGTGGAAGGAAAGAGGAAAGGGGAAAGCAAGTCAATCAAGAAATGATGACCCTGAGGGGGGAACAATATCCCTACCTGCAGTCCGGAGAGGAACAGGCAAAAATTATTCAAGGTATGCTTGCCTGTCAACCTTTCAGTTGAATAGGAAAATAGAAGGTAGTACCCTTCCTAGTGGGAGCAGCTTGAGGACAGGAATCAGCTGTAAGTAATAGTAAAGGCCAATGCTCAGAGGAGACTGTGTGCCAAGCTCTGTTCTGAGCACTTTTACATATATTCACAAGTGAATGAGATAGGTGCCATTATTATCACCCCCATTTTGCAGATGAGGAGACTGAGGCACAGAAAGCTTAAGAAAAAGTATTAAACTTACAAAGACCACACCGGTTTTAAGTGGTTTTAGCTGCTATATTACACTGTTGGTGTGTGTGTTTCAAGGCTGAAGTCAGGGTCTGGGGCTTACTGGGACACACTGATCACATACCAACTTCTTAGGAGCAAGCAGAGGTGAACTGCCCACTAGAAACCTGGGTTACAGAGAACACGGGTTAAGAAGAACTTCAGGACCTTCTCTGAAAGCCCCTCTTCTTCCAGTCTGGTGTCCAAGGGACACGTGAATCTCCCCCTGACTTGATTCATGGTGTCTGCTTCCGCTTTGATGCATTCATTCTTTCCAGATTTTTACTTTCTTTCCATTTGCTCACAAGGGAAGGCCTGCTGGGTCGGAAACATCACGCATGAGTTAAAGGAGAACAATGGGTGCTGGGTGCCGAGGAAGCCTTGAGTGTGGTAGCTGTATTGTGGTTCATGAGCTTCTTCCACGCAAGATCTGATTGCCGCCGATGGAGACGTCATCACTTCCTCCCTCAACAAAAGGTGCTAATAAAAGAAACTTTTCCTTTCATGGGCCAGTTGGCTACTGATTGATTAAAACAAGATCTCTACAGACTGGTAATTTACTTGTCCTTTTAGAGTATGATTGTGTACTTGAACCTACAAGCCCCAGCTCCTCCAACACATACCCAGGAACTTAGCTGTGTTTTCCCATGGGCATCTCTGGGTAGTGTTGCTTATTCCCAAGATACCTTCCTTGACCAAAAAAGCATGGTGATCACCTTAGGTTCCCAAATGTAGAGATATGAGAACATCTAGGTTTAGCTAGACCAATGTTTCTCAAGCTGTTTTCATTATCATCCCCCGCTGCGAAGGAGACTTCTCAGACACTCTTCCTAATCACACTTCGCCCCCTGACATTGCTGTATACCAGCATGCCTCAGGGTCACAAACCATGGTAATAGCTAAGACATTTTTCACACACCCAATATCACCTGTTGAGAACACACAAATTAGAAGCAGTGACTGAGTTCCCCAGCCTGGTACTTTCTTCCTTTCGAGTGGTGGTTGCTGGCACCCTGCCCCAATACTGCATCTCTTGCTTGTGGTTATTTATAAACTCCCATCTACCTCTTGCAGTCAAACCTTAAGCTGAAAGCAATTTCATACCCTAGGTAATTACTCAAGAGG
>VMDR010008461.1:25739-36659 GCA_007922815.1 Macrotus californicus | reverse complement strand
AGTGAGTCCTATATTTATCTGGGATTTAAGATTTGGCTAGGAGAAATTCCATGAGTGTATGGCTTTGTTAGCATGCTGTAAATATTGACCTCTGTAGCTAGGTGTAAAACCACAGGACTTGTGAATTCAAACCACTAATGAGTTCTGAAAAAAGTAGCTCCAAGAACTGAGTTCAGGGTTGGCTTTATTGTGCTGATAGAGGGGGGGAAATATTGCTGACTGCATGGGGACTGTGTTGTCTGGGGTGGGCCGGTGAGCCACGATCAGCCAAGGTTAACCATGAATGTAACCAAACTATCTGATCTCCATTCCTTTCTTCTCCTCTCCTCTCTTCTCTCCCTTTTCTTTCTTCACTCTTCTTTGCCTTTTATCTCCCTTCCTCATGCACTCATCCACCCACATATTTATCTACCCATCCATCTACTCATCCATCCATCCATCCATCCATCCATCCCACCAAGACTTAAAAAAATCTTCCTCAAATTACTACACAGCAAATCTCTTTCAGTCCTTCAAAAGATCAGAAGAATTTCACCACCTAACCCTGTGGGACTGAGAACCTCTGCAACTCGCCATCGAAGGCAGTTGTAGGAAACCTGTCTCAGGTAACCCAGGACACAGCTACTATTTGTGAAGAGGCTATGAAACACTCCTCTACTTCTGAGAAAACTAGCTATTTTTATCTACAGTGAAGACAGCAGAAAATGACAAGGGATAAAATTCAGATTCTGGGAGTTTAAGAGGTCCATGTAGACCAAATCTGTTTTTTGGCCTTTTGTAGAGCATTCAAAGGCCTCCAGAGCTTCCTGTCATGGTGCAGGTCAGAAAAGACAAAGTGAAAATGACGGAAAGGAATTGATCTTAAATTGCCGTTGCTTTAAATACTTCTTTAGTTTTGATCTTTCTCTTGTCTTGGTGACAACTTCCTTCCTGCCCAGAGAAGGGAGTGTCTACACCCTGCGTGGTTCTCCTGGATCATTAATTTCTCTTTGGTTTTGTGGTTCCATCAGCCAAGTGGAATACTGTGGGAGGATGCTGCCAAGAGCTGACTTTACAGTCACTTTATGAATGCTCTTGGGTCATCCTCTGAAGTTGGCCCTGGAATGTCATGTATTTATAAACCCCGTATCCAGTTCAACAGGCACCTGGCAATTTCACTGTGCGCTCCGCGCTGTTCGGTACATGCTGTAAAGGAGGATGTGGCCCTGGACGCTAGGGACTTCAAGTTCACTGAGGCAACAAGATGTACTTATAAAAGAGTTAAGTAAAAGGACAAATTAATAATAATAATAGTAGGTTATTACTTATTCAACCTTTTCTTTGGGGATAGTGGGCCACACTTAGCATGAAGTGGCCAGTGGAGCAGGGAGTCTGAAACTTCATCCTGGGGTCAAATGGACATCACTGGGGCTTTTGAGTGGAAGAATAAAATAAAACTTGTGTCTAAAGCTAGAGACTTGTGTCTAGATTGCAGAGAGGAAAGACAGAGATGTAACACATGTCACGCTTCCTGAAGGACAACAGGTTTTCATCTCAGCAGGCCTGTTTCTGCCTGCAGCCGTGTTGATCAATAAAACAAGGAAGACAGACATGCCAGGGGTGGAGCTAACTGGTCAGTTCTGCACATTTAAAACCACCAGAAGAATGCTCAAGGATTGTGCAGGCCATCGGATGGAGTTGCAGGTGTTCTTTGGTCAGTTTCTTGTGCAGAAATTCATCGTCAAAATGGATGAAACAATGGCTGCACCAGTGAGCAGTGGCACAGCGTGGCCTGACACAAATGCAGAGAGTGGCTCCCGGGAAAACTGTGGCATTGAGTAACGAGAAGTGTGGTTGAGTTTTTAAAAGGTGGACGGAAAAGTAGAAAGGTGAAAAGAAACGGGATGAATTTGAGTGGGAGAGATAAAACTGGGACCAGTTCCTCATGATTCAGAGAATTAAGGGAGTGAAAGGCCAAGAATGAACTTTGCAGACAAATGGAGATCTTGGACAGAAGGAGGGTGGTGTGGCGAGAGAAAGCTGGGGGGAGAGAAACGGAAAAGAAAAGGTACAGAGCCAGGAGCAGGCATACAGCTTGTGAGAAGCAGGCTCCCTCTCACAACCACCAACCCCCAACCCAGCTTCCAGGAGCTCAGTGTGCAAAACACACAGGACAGGCATGTCCAAGTAGGCAGGGTGCCCTTGGGGGTACCCACGGTGGGAGATTAAAGCTGTACCAGCAGGAAGTGAAGAATATCTGGGTGCAGATCTAGTGTGAGCTTTTGGGTAGAAACCGAACCATTGGAAGTAGCCATAAATGCATCAATTCCCCTTTTCGTAAGGTTCTGGGAGGTGGAGAGGGTGAGCTGTCTGTCACTAGGGGTGGATTTTCCTTCCACCCTTTTCCATCTCCCATGACAGGGCTGGGGTGCTATGGGCAGGGAGCAGGGTGGGAGGGGATTTGAGGACAGGTTTCTGTGTGGGGCAGGAGTAAAGGCCTTTGTGGACTGTCTGTAGGCCTGGAGGTACCCAGGGATCACCATGGGACATGGTCAGTCGACTGCCCACTCTCAGGAGGGCAGGGCTGCTGGCTGGATGCACCGTTATGTGCTGGGTGGTTATCAAGTGTGGTGACCTTGAATGAATTATTTTAGCCTTTTTTGGTGTCCCATGTGTAAGCCCCTATCAGAGAAAACTGAAGAAGAGAGAGAAAGCCCAGAATACCTTTACTGGGGTTGTGGAGAGTGAGGGGTGATCTCCTCACAGATGCTCTCCAATGAAATACGGAGAGGTCACCCCCTCGCCCCCATCCTTCCTCCCAAGGAGCAGCTAGAAATACCCTAGGAAGAAACAAGGAAGAGCCTCTCCTATGGCTGATACATCTAGATAGACAGATGCTTGGGTTGACGATTGATCCACTGATAGATGGGCACACACATACCTAGAGTCTAGCATGACATGCATTTTGAAAATCCGTTTTCTCTGTAAAATAACTTTGAAAACAAGCCGTGGTCACAGAATGCTCCGTCAGGCATTCTGCTGAGCTACCTGGTACAAGGCTGATGTGCGGAGAGTCTGAGCCTGGGCCAGGGTCTCACTGCCAGGACGCAGCAGCAGCAAGACTGGACACCAGCCTGTGGCCTAGGTCAGGGCTCCAAGATTTGAGAACAAGTTGTCCCTCATGTACAGGTTTAAGGCAAACAGGGAGTGGGTTGGAATGGACACACAGTGCCACTAAACCTTGACAAAACATGAGGTGGCTTGTCCTGGTCACAGGAGCTGTGGGAAGGTGGCAGCGTGGTGGAGGGACATCACACAACTCCAAAATGGTTCTGGTGGGGTTGCATACCCATCTGTAAGCCCCTGTCTGAGTACATTTCTCATACATACGAGAAGGCATACAAATAAGAAGAGAAGTTCTTGTGTGTTCCTCCTGACCTCATGGCTCTGTCTGCACCTGCCTCAGGACCCACGCTTGCCTACCAGGGCCTCTGGGAATGACAGAGAAGGGGAGGGTGCTCAGGCTTGACATATGAAGGGAAGTCAGGAGGGTGGAACTTGTACGAAAGATTTCAGAGCTTGCTGGCAGAGAGGCTGAACGAGGGCTGTCAGGAGACACAGGACAGGAGTGTGCACTTGTAGTAAAGCTCACTGTGGGTAAATGTCTTTGGGAAGTTAGGACTCAGGTGGGTGTGGCCAATGGCGACTTTGATGTAGGGTGTTCTCATGTATAGCCCCACTTTGTACCAGCTAAAGGGAGGGGGCTGTGTGCTCCAAATGGTGGGATGGAGTGAGGGACTGGCTATGGAGCCTGCTCTGCCCTGCTCCCTCTGCAGGACAGCCCCTGAGGGCCTACAGTTTCATCAATGTGTTGTCTTTTTGAAGCTGGGACCTGAGCAACCTAATCATCTAAGAATCTGTACTCAGCCTTGCTCCAGGCATAGCACCCTGGAGTCCAGGGTTCCTCACTTCAGTGAGGGCAGAAACTGCTGGACGGCGATGTGCAATTTTATGCAAATGAGAGGCAAATCAGCTCCTGGCTCCAGTTTGGACCCTTTTGCTCCAGACTTCCTTCTGTAGAATTGAATTCCTTGGCTGGAGAAAGAGCAGGCCTATCCTTGGACAATCTTAGTTCCTCAAATCTGTCCTTTTTGTTAAATTGTAGACAGGTCCTCAGATCCCCCTGAGACTAACTTGAGCTCATAACCAACCATGACTGTGTATTTATAAAAAAAAGAATTCACGCCTTGGCCAGTGTGGCTCAGTTGGTTGGAGTGTTGTCCTGAAAGGTTGTGGGTTTGATTCCCGGTCAAGGCACGTTTGGTCCCAGGTGGAGTGCGTATAGTTTGCACTTCACCTAGAGTTCCTTAGTTTCCAAAACACAACACACCAACACTAGTTATATGCTCTCACTTCCCCCTCAAAATGCACACCAGTCACTCATAGTCTAAAATTAAGGTGGATAAAGTTAAAGTGACTTCAGAGATTTGGGATTTTTACGTTTGGCACTTTAGGATAATTGAGTACCGAAAGTCATTACTGGTTGAAATGGTACTGAATTGCATGATTGAGGAAAGGGAGGGAAATCACAGAGGTTAAGCTGAATCCTCAAGGCTCTCTAGGGATTGGGAGCCGTGGTCACAGGTCCCAAAACTATGGAGAAAACTATTTTGAGATGGCATGTGTTATATTACCAGTGAGTTGTGTTTGTCGGTTCAACAGAGCCCAGGAGCTAATGACTACACCCTGCCATTGGGCTATTGGGGATTGGGCTGGCCCCTCTGTCCTCCTCTTTGCCTAAGAGGAACACACCCAGCTGCCTGTGATTGCTGACGCCCATTGCCCAGAGATGTATCAGCAGTCTGCATTATTATTCTCATCTGTGTCGGTACTGCAAATGCAGAAGTGGGCCCCAGGAGCGGGATGCTGAAGCACAGCGCGGCTGTCCTTTGCTTGATCATAGCCCACGGCTTCCACAGAAGAGCCCGTGTGGGCACGGGGCTCTGTGCTGGGGCTGGGGCTGATGAGAGCAGAGCCTGGAGTGGGAGCTCATGGCAACAGTACCCCTGCTCAGGTCAGTGGCTTTGACTCCAGGATGTTCTCACTAAGCCCACCGTGGGGATACTCCAGAGCAGGTTCTGCGGGAAGTGTCTGAACAACAGTGAACAGCCTCCTTGAAGGATGGCAGGCCAGTTTGCCAGCTCAGCAGGAGGGCTCTGGGACAGGTGATGCTGGATCGCCCTCAAGTGCAGGTCTCTGCTGTGCTGTGCCAGGTGCTGCTGCATCTACACACCACATTCCTGAGCAGCAGGGTTCTAGCCTTGACACTCTTGACATAGACAGAAGCCAACTTTTGAATTCTGGTTGCAAATTGGAATAGGAAAACTCCCTCCTTGTTCTCTAGTGTCCATTTGCATGGCTTTTATCCCCTGCTGGCGGATTCCTTAACATCGCTGGCAGTGCTGTGCATGCAAAAGTGTCAGGGAGTTGTTAATTGATGACCAATTGAATGGATGAGATCAGACATGTCCCCGTGGGAACATTTGTCCCCCAAGGGCAGGCTTTACCATTTGGGAAACCGGGAGGTTGGTGTTTCCATGGGAGTCCACGAAGGGACTTCCAACTTTCTCCCAGGAATGGGCTCTGGGTGCTTAGAACAGCTGTAGCCAAGGGACTCATGAGCTTGTGTTCCTCAGGCCTGCCTCTCAGGTTTTCCCAAAGCCTGTGCTGAATATGTCATAGATACGCTCCATAGCATCCTCTTCAAAGGTATCACTTGCTCCAGCCACTCATACCTGATGGAAACCAATGGCCACGTTCTCAAATCCACACTCTTCCCATTTCCACAGTCTCCTCTCCAGGAATAACTCCATCCCTGCAGAATGGTGGCCATTCGGCCACTTATGGCCCAAGAAATGTTAAGAGTAGCTTTTTCCTGCTTTTGATACCACCCGCCCTTTTTGTGCTTTAGGATGTAATTGGCTCCACTCCACCCACTTTGAATGACCTGAAACAGCCTTTTTTCTACTTGCAGGATTCACCAGTCTTCACATGTAGAGCTTTGCCGTTTCAGTTGTCTTCTCCCAGCATCCTCTCTCGCAACTGCCTCTCGCAAGGTTGCTTACAGACTCCTCGTCCCGTTCCATTCAGGGAGCACCAGCTCCCTGTGGCCTTTCCAGGTGGGGACTTCTCTCTCTTCCCTCCAGACGCCTGTCTTCTTTCTTCAGTCAGAGCTGGACGAGTCCACTTTCCACATGGCTCTCACAGTTGTTCCAACGCACTTCCTTTCACTGCTTTCGCTTTTAGCTGGAGGGCCCCTTGTATGTTCATGTCGTCCTGACTGGCACTCACACTCCAGGAGAAATCACACAGAGCTTCATCGTGTCCGTCTCTGGCTGTTTTCCCACATGTGACCATCTGGCTGCTCTTTCCCATCCTCAGTGCCAGAAATGGTCCCCGTTTTGGCCCCTGTTATGCTGAAATTTATAAAAGGGCACAATTACTCCAGGATTTACACGTTAAATGAACAAGGAAACATTTTACAAATTTAAATTTATCAAATACATCTCTGATTCAAAAACAGAGAACTACTCCTTTGTCAGAAAAGTGACTTGTGTAAATGATTTGGGACAAACTGAGCTCCAATATTTAGCATTTACACTTTACACCGACTATTAACTCTAGGGTGTCTGCAGTGGTGTGAGGGTTTCACGTCATTTGAGAAGGGATACAGAAGGCTTAGAGTTCTTGAGTTTCCTTAGTAAACCCTGAAGGAGGCACTGAGTGTATTTCTGTCTCCCACAGCTCGGAGGCCTGGGATATTCTGACAGTTGACTATTGCATGCCCTGAACTGCATTTGAACAATTCTCTAACTCCATTTACATATGAAGGTTGGAAACAGAGGGCACCCTCTGAGAGTGCTGGGCGACCACTGCCCAGGGTCTTGCTTTCTTTCTTCATCACTGGAGCCAGAGCTGAAATAAAAGAAACATTTTCTGTGCTGCTGGAGAGAGCAGGAAGCGGTGAGAAGTGTGTGGTGAGCAGTCAGGGGCAGAAAACGCAAAGCTGTCAGAAGTCAGTGCCGCCCAGGGCCTGCTCTGTAATTTCCCCAGGCAAGGCCCAGCAGCTTTTCTTGGAAAAACCCTGAGAATGTCGCTGCACTCAGGCCTTACTCTGATACTGGGACAGTCCCCACGAGGCTGTGTGGGGCTGGCTGGATGGGAGGGCAGCTCAGCTCTGAGGTCCTCACGGACATGGCAATTGCCTAGTTACCAGGTGTAGGCCAGCGTGGGGCCCTCTCATGTGTAGGCATTCAGGCCTGATTGCCCAGAAACTGCAGGCGAGACCACCCCTCTGGATTAACCACTTGGAGGCCCAGCTCACACCCCTGTATCTGGTGCACAGCAGAGGCTAGTGAGGACTTTGGTGAGGTTGCATGGGCTTACCCCCAGGGTGGCTACTCAGCTCATGGCTTAGGTCTTGGATGACTAAATATGAGCTAGAATTGAGCCCAATTTCCTGAAAACTTCCATTACCTAGCCTTGTTACATGTTGCAGGAACGACTTTGGTTCTAAGTTGACCTAATAACCATCTACAAATGGTGATATGTATGTGAATTATTGTGAGAGTTTGGTATCAGTACTAGATGTTATTTGGTTCTTTTTGGACAAAGTGGGTGAGTCCAGGTATTGCGAGCCTGATGCATATACAATTTGGGGGGCCCAGTGCAAAAAACTTACAACATGAACTGCCTATGGCAACTGCTAGGAGGGAAGGGGGATGTGGAGAGTCAACAGGCATAGCTTGCCAGAGCTCAGACCCCTTACTTCATCAATTTAAGAAAAAGCATCATGGCAACTATCCATGCCTGAGGTTCCTCTAATATGTGGTGGCCCGTGTAGGTGAGAGGTCTCAGGCTTATCTTCGTTTAAGTCATGCGAATTCCATACCATAGGCAGTGATGCAGTTCTAGATCATTTCAGAAGCACCAATAACATGCTCTGACCATGACATTGATTTTAAAACGATATCACAATATGTGGTCTACGGCCATATCACCCTGAACACTCCCAATCTTGTCTGATATCACCATATGTGATAGCACATAACGATGCTGAAGGAAACTTACGGTAGAAAAATATTCATAATTCCATCCTTCTAGCATAAGAGCACTCTCTTCTCAGTACGAATGTTGTGAATTCACACTGAGGCTTTTAAATAGTTGTGTCAATAATCTTGGAGGGAGGAAGGCCTTTCTAAGAAAGACACAAAACCTAAAAACCACAAACAAAGACTGACACACACAAAAACAAAAAATGAGTGCGATACACAGAATAAGCCAAATCAAAAAAGCAAATCTGGGAACATCTTTGCAACTCAAATTGTAGACAAAGGGCCAATTTTCTTAATTTATGAAGAACTCCTACCCCAAAAGGAAAAGGAGTAAAACAGTAATAAATACTTCAGACAAGGAATACAGATAGTTTTTAAGCACATGAAATGGGACCCCACCTCACTCAAAATACGAGACCTACTAATTAAAGCTAAAGTGAAATTGTAAAAAAGCAGGATTTTTTTTTGCGTGTGTGGAAGTTGACAAACTGATTCTGAAACGTAGAAAATCCAAAAGCCCAAAGAAAAGGCCCGCTCGATCATTAAGAGGAAGAGAACTGGAGCAATCGTGCCCCCAGAGGCAGACCTGTGAGGAAGTGCAGACTGCGTGGCGTCTGCAGGGAGACGGCCGCCAGCACAGCACAGCACAGCGTCTGAGAGCAGAGTTACGCACACATAGACACCATGGCACAAGGGGAAAGTTGTTTCCCCAACCAAGCAGGACTTACTCAGTTATGCTCACGCAGGAGGGAATTAACCTTGACTCTGGCTTCACTTTGTAATACTCACGATGAGTTGCAGTTACCAGTGTGAAAGGCAAAAACAATGAGGCTTTCAACGAAAATAGAACATCTTCATGACTTTTATAGGCAAACATTTCTTAAACAGGACACAAAATTTGCATAAAAGGGAAAAGCTAATAAATAAGGCTCAGTTACAATTATGCATTTCTGTTCCGCAAAAGGTTAACATTACAAGGGCAAAAAAACTACCCACTCTATGGGAGAAGATATTTGCAGTATGTAGATCTGGCAAAGGGCTGGCATCCAAAATGTATAAAGAACTCCTACGATTCGATGAGACAAAAACTCAAAAGAAAAGTGGGCATTTTCCCAAATAGGAAACCCAGATGTCCATAAGCACATAACAAGGTGTTTAACTGCATTAGTCACAGCCACCAAATTAGCAAAGTGAAAAACCACCGACAAGACCAAGTGTTGGTGAGTGTGAAGCGCCTGAACGCCCCTCCCCTGCTGGTGGGGTATGTGCTGAAACAAGCAGGTGGAGCACTGTGGGGCAGCATCTACTGATGCTGAGGAGATGCCCACACTGTGATCAGCACAGGGTCAACTTGGTCTGGGGGGCTGGGGTGGGAGCAGCAGTGTGTACTCTGAGTTCACTTTGTGCACAATTCAGCATGTGTGTTGTGCTTCTAAAAAAAGTTAAAACAGAGAGTAACATTAAAAAATAGGCCCTGGCTGGTGTGACTCAGTGGATTGAGTGCCAGCCTGTGAACCAAAAGGTCACTGGTTTGATTCCCAGTCACGGCACATGCCTAGGTTGTGGGCCTTGTAACCACACATCGATGCTTCTCTCCCTCTCTTGCCCTCTCTAAAAATAAATAAATAAAAATTAAAGTACACTGAACTAATAACGTTAATGGAGGGATAAGACATTCTCATATATTGCTGGTGAGGGTCTGAGACTGGCATTCTCTGTCAAAATAACAAATGCAGCTCTACCTCTAGTTACCACAGAGAGACTTGTGCAAAACGATGTTACATTCTATGCAAAACAAAACTTCAAAAACACTTAAATGTTTGTTAGGCACTGTGGTGCAGGTATTGGTACGTGGCCACACAAAATGGGCAGGATGCACCAGGCAACAGAGAAGCTCTCTGCATCATCCACATATCCTCGTATGTCTTTTGCATCATTTAATTTTTATTGTTTTAAAACAATTTTATTTATTTATTTATTTATTTATTTAAAATGTATTTTATTGATTATACTATTACAGTTGTCCCATATTTTTAGAGAGAGGGGAAGGGAGGGAGAAAAACAAGGAGAGAAGCATCAACATGAGAGAGAAACATTAACTGGTTGTTTCTCGTATACGCTCCAATCAGGGGCTGGACCTGCAATTCAGACATGTGCCCTGACCAGGAATCGAACCAGCGACCTTTCAGTTTGTGGGATGACGCCTGACTAACTGAATCATGCCGGTCAGAGTGTCTTTTGCATTTTGAACCATGTAAATCTATCACATGTTGAAATATAAAGAAAACTAAAATAAATAATATTTATAACCATAGAATAATATGATTTGGTATAATTTCTATTTTTATTTTTAATATATATTTTTTTGTTGTTCAAGTACAGTTGTCTCCACTTTCTCCTCACCTCTCTCCCCCGCCTCCCACTCTCAGTCCTACCTTCCTTTGTTTTGTCCCTGTGTCCTTTATACTTGTTCCTTGACAGTCCTTTCCCTCTTTCCCACATTATCCCTCTTCCTCCTCCCCTCTGGTAAATGTCAGATTGTTCTTTTTTCAATGTCTGGTTCTATTTTACATGCTTGTTTGTTTTGTTGATTATGTTCCAGTTAAAGGTGAGATCGTGTGGTATTTGTCCCTCACCACCTGGCTTATTTCACTTAGCATAATGCTCTCTAGTTCCATCCATGCTGTTGCAAAGGGTAGGAGCTCCTTCTTTCTCTCTGCTGCGTAGAATTCCATTGTGTAAATGTACCACAGTTTTTTGATCCACTCATTGACTGATGGGCACTTAGGTTGCTTCCAGCACTTGGCTATTGTAAATTGTGCTGCTA
>VMDR010008461.1:0-25639 GCA_007922815.1 Macrotus californicus | reverse complement strand
GGGTGTTTCAGGGCTCTTAGGGTATAATCCCAGCAGTGGAATTGCTGGGTCAAAAGGCAATTCCATCTTTAGTTTTCTGAGGAAATTCCATACTGTTTTCCACAGTGCCTGCACCAGTCTACAATCCCACCAACAGTGCACTAGGGTTCCCTTTTCTCCACATCCTCTCCAACACTTGTCTGTTGCTTTGTTTATGATGGCCATTTTCATTGGTGTGAAGTGGTATCTCATTGTGGTTTTAACTTGCAGATTTGGTATAATTTCTTACTTGGATTATTCTATGTGCTTTTATGAGTTCAGAGTCTTTCTGCTTATTTCGAATTATGGCTTCTTATCATTGTTATCATGGCATTAAGTTGATGTGCTGTAATTAACCCAACTGTTCTATTGTCCATGCAGATTATTTTCCATGCATATTATTTTCCGTGCAGATTATTTTTCACCTCTACTATTTATTTCACCTGTTGTTTTATTTTCTGGAGACTGTCTTCATTTTAGTGGAGCCAGAGCCACATATTAAGCTCTGTTTCTGGGCGAGAAAAATTGTCCCATGGCTCCCACCAGTGTCCTTCTGTTGCTGATGTGTTGGGCAGGATAAGCACTCATGGGTTCAGCAAACACAGGCTGGCAGCCTTGCATAGCTCTGCCTTTTGGACAGGACTAGAAAGGGTGCTGAGTGGCCATTGCTCAGACAAACTTCTTGGGAAGGACAGAAGAGGACCTATGGATTTTGTCATGTGAATAGGAGACTGGGACAGGGCTCCCTTTAGGGATGAATGCCATGAATGTCTGTCATAGTGGGTATCATGCCAGTTCTGTTTTTTGGCTAGTCTTTCTGGACCAGTCATTGGTAAGAACTTGACTGGAGTACTGGTGATAACAATTTCCTAACTCATATCACGAATGGCAGTTGAATGTGGTAGCTCTGTACTTGTCAGGAGCAGGCCTGCTCCTCCTTATTCCACAGTATCGTTTAGGCTGACAGACTTCACCGTTTACATAAATGTTAGCTCCTCTCTGAGAGGGAATTGCTGTGTTGAAAAAGGGAACAGTCCCACTGTGGTCCAGGTGAGCATCTCAGGTGTGGCATCTCCATCACCCCACCCTCTGCACCTCTCCATCTTCTAACTTCTTGAGCTCGCCACCTGCATTGTCTGCATCTCCCCTACCCAGGGGCCGGCTCTTACAGGGACCTGCTGTAGGAAAACAGCAGATTTAGTCAGCAAGTCTTCCTTTTGTCCCTGTTTAGGAGGAGTACCTGGGCTCATGTTTATGTTTATATGTTTTTTTTATAGATATCTTGTAATCTCAACTGTCTTGATTTTGCAGGTCCATCTTTCTTTGAAGTGCACAGTACATCTAGTGAATTGGAAGTCTGTAGCTGTTGGCGCGAGGATTGTAAACACAAGTCAGGTTAACCCTGGCCAGGCAGCTCAGTTGATTGGAGGAGCACTGTCCCAGAGCGTCATGGGTGGGTGCTTGGTGTCCACTCACGGCACAGACAGTAGTCAGCCAATGAATGCATGAGTGAACAGAACAACAGACCAATGTTTCTGTCTCTTTGTCCCTTCCTCTCTCTTTCTAAAATCAGTTAATAAAAATAAAAACAAATAGGTCAGTTTTATAAAGGAAAAAAAATGCAAGCCAAACAATTGGGAAAGAGGTATTTGTGGAATTTAATGCATATGAATATGTGTGTATTATGTGGCTAAAATTTGTTTTCCTTTTTTGAAAAGTGAAATAAAGTTTTCAGATATATAAAATATATTTTTGAAATTAAAAAGTCATTCTTCCATATGTTTTGGTTGCAAAACATCCATTGTTTTTGTTTGTTTTTAATATTTTACTTATTTTTAGAGAGACGGGAAGGGAGGGAGAAAAAGAGGGAGAGAAACATTGATGTGAGAGGGAAATAATGGATCACTTGCCTCTCATACACACCCCCATTTGGGGAGCTGGCCACAACCCAGGCATGTGCCCTGACTGGGAATTGAACTGGCAACGTTTTGGTTCATAGGCCAGTGCTCAGTCCACTGAGCCATACCAGCCAGGGTGATGTCCATTGTTTTTTGATGTTTTTTGAAAAAGTAATCTGGGGAGCAAGAGAACATTAAATACTGCAGAAAAAGATCTGGAAAACATTTAGTCGACATGCATTTGCTGAATTGTCTCCGGGAAAAATTTTGTGAGAAAGCACTGTCTAGAAATCTAGGAGGCAGTTCGTTCTTATTGAAAAATTTAGCCCCAGTTGCCACACTGGAAATGTGTCAGTGGATGTTGTTAGGTGAAATGCTGATTTCTCATGTGAAAGCTCCCCAGGAAAGGCCGAATTATGAAGGCAGAACTGGCAGAGACGTGGCTCCCGGTTTCTGGGGATGAAGGCGGCTCCAGCTCCAGGTGGGGGCGAGCCTGTGAAGTGGCGCTGGTCTCAGAAAATCTCACGTGCCCTGCTCCTCCTGTTCGGTGGGTCACACTAGCTTGGCCACTGGAGCAAGGACATTGCTATCTCCTTACTCTGCCTTGGGCCAAAAAAGAGAGGACCCTGTCCCATCACATGGTGAACAGCAGACCTGCCACCCTGAGGCTGGAGGACTCCTGCTCAGCTTTCGTCTCTATCACAGGAGCTTCTGGAACAGGCTTTTTAACTTGGTTGAGAGACCTGACTGGGTTGTGAGCAGCGTTTGTGTTTTGTTTTGGTGTGTGTGTGGGAGAGCACAGCGGGGAAGTGCACGGCAGGAGAACTCTGCCCCTTGCCAGGGCCCACACGTCCTGTACGTGGGCTGTCATGTGACGTGCATTTCTCTGGGGTCGCAGAAATGTCTGGAAGTCACTATTCTGGAAAGAAGACTCCCAAACATTTCATTAAGGGGATACGTTTTTCCCGAGTGGACACTTGTGCAATCTCCTCTGTTGCCAAGACCCTGACATCGGCGGCTGCAGTGTGGGACGTGGCCAGGCTGCGGAGAGCTCAGACTGAGTGTTCTGTGCTTGCCATTCTCTGTGGAAGAACTTCACCAGCAAGAGAGGTTGTTTCTCTTAAAATAAGCCAGGACTACATTCCATGTGGTCCTTCCTCTCAGGAAGCGATGGTCACAGGACTTGGTGAAGGTCTGATGAGGTCATCCACATGTCAGACCTGCATCTGCAGGGGCCCCACACAGGGGCTGTCCTGAGAGAGGTGGGGTAGGGAGCAGCCAATGGCAGGGATATCTGTCCCTGAGGGGAAGAGGAGCCACCAGCCAATCACCCGATCTGCACCCTTGCATCATTTTCCTTCCTCATTCCAATGCAAATCCCTTCTTCAAAGGACAGGCCAGCCAGAGTAGAGGACACTCTAGACAGAGCCAGGCCCTGTCAGTGCCTGCTTCAAACATTGCATTTAGAATGCCTTCCTAGAAAACTCCTTCTCCTGGCCCCTCTGTTCCGTCCACTCTCCACGTCAGTCACCTCGTTCCCCGGCTCCTGCCACCTGCACCCACGCTCTACCTCTGACTCGTGCATGTCTAGCTTTCCATCACCCACATCTCAGTTCTTATGTTGCCTTTTTAGGGACTCATTCCCTCCTCCCACAGGCCAAACTCTGTTCTCATTGGCTTTTCATCCTGCTGGTTGCCTTCTCCACTGTTCTGCTTGTCTATTGCTGCCTTAAAAAGTGTCTGAAGTAAAGCTTCATGGCATAGAACAGCACAGCTTTATTCTCTTCCTTGGTGTTGCTCTGACAGGCCCAGCTGTCCTTACCTGGGGTCTCTGATGCAGTTTCCGTTAGATGGTGTCTAGGCCTGGAGACCCGTGAGGGCTGCGTGGAGTGGCTGACTGAGATGGTGCCTTCGTCCATGTGTCTGGCAAAGATGTTGGTGGTCAGCTCTCAGCACATAGGAGGTTTGGCTGGAGCATCCACACATGACCTCTCCACGTGGCTTGGGCTTCTCATAGCATGGCAGCTGGGTCCAAAGGACCGGTGTTCCAAAATTCATGGGTAGCTGCAAGCCTGCTTATGACTTGCCTTGGAAGGAATCGGATGAGCAAGTCACTGAGGCCAGCCCAGATCCCACTGAAGGGTGTTAGACCACTGGACGGGGCCTGGCAAAGCCTCCCTGCAGAAGAGCCCATGGAATGAAGATATCATTCAGCCATCTTTGGAAAATATTGTACAACCTGCCACTGCAGACTCACCTGAAATCACTGTTTTCGTTTATTTATTTTCTTTTCCATCCCAGTGGGTTGGAAGCCCTGGGACAGCAGGGCCTTGTCTGATAGCTCGGAGAAGGGTCCCTTCACAAGACATCCAAGCTAAATGGAAAAAAAAGGGAAACATTTAGTGTTGCTTGTTGACAAAAGATAAAACTCTGTCTGATGAATATCAAAGGAATAACATTTTCACAAAGGAAGAAAAAGCATAAGTAACTTGGATTGCTGCTATATATTTAGAGGCAGAAGCTCCTTTACCTTCATTCACTCAATCATTTATTTTCTCTTTCTTTCTTTCTCTCTCTTTCTTTCTCTCTTTCTTTCTTTCTTTCTTTCTTTCTTTCTTTCTTTCTTTCTTTCTTTCTTTCTTTCTTTCTTTCTTTCTATATATTTTATTGATTATACTATTACAGTTGTCTCATTTTTTCTCCCCTCTATTCCTCTCTGCCCTGACCCCTCCCACCAGCATTCCCTTTCTTAGGGAATTGTGTGATTGGGCCCTGGTTACTGGTATGATTGCATGATGTGGCCCTGATTACTCTGTATGGTTGTAGGATTGGGCCTTGATCACCCTGCATGATTGTATGACTGGACTGTGATCGTCCTGCATCAACCTGTGATCGGGCCCTGCCTAGGTCACATGTCCTATACTTCTGTTCTGGGCCACGCAGGCCACATCACTGGGGCTGGGAGGAAGGAAGTGGGCAGGCCCGCAGGCTGGCTGGCAGGAATCCTGAGGTTAGGTGGCCCCAGGCAAGCTCATCTCATCTCAGCAGCAGAGTCTGGAAATGAAGCTGAGCCCAGGACTATGAATTCACCACGCTTTCAAAGGATTTGTGTAGCACTAGCCTGCCTGGTGCCAAGTTTGTTTATTCTTGGCTAAATATGACTTCCTTTTTCTGGGAAAGGGAGCCCAGAGTGGACATAAAACATTTCTTACAAACAACTTTGTGCTGAGTTCAGGCCCAGTGACTCATGGTCATTTGGAGCATGCTTCTTGTGAAATGCTCCAGGGGTGAGAAATCAAGGGGAAAGGGTTGGACAGGAAGCTTTTGGAAGTGGGTTGTCCCCAGTGTAGACAGGCTATATTCCCATATTCTCTCCTGTGGAGATGGGATGCAGGCTGGAGGTAGTCTGGTGTGAGGGGTGCGAGGCAAGGCCTCCCTCTGCTCTGGGGTCCGTCATTGGCACAGTTTGAGGGCTTAGCTGCCGCCTCTTGAAGCACATTCTTGACTTGGTGGTCCTGTAAGTGCCCCAGGGCTGCAGTAACAGAGCACTGCACCCTGGATGCTTGACAGCAGGAGTAATCATCTCACAGTTCTGGAGCCTAGAAATCCAGGTCAAGGTGTCGGCAGTGCCGGTTCCTTCCAGGTTGTGATGGAGAGTTTGTTCCAGGCTGTTTCCCGATCTTGTGGCTTGCTGATGACTTGTGGTGTTCCTTGGCTTGTACATATATCCCTCTGATCTCTGCCTTCATGTTCACATCACATCTCTCTGTGTGGTATTTGTTTCTGTTTCCAAATTTCTGCTTTTATAAGGACAGTCATACCAGATTAGAGCCCACCCTAGTAACCTCATCTTAGCTTGATCATGCTCAAAAACCCTATTTCCAAATAAGGTCAATATATAGGAGGGGGACCCCCCAAAACTGGAATTTATCTTCAGGACAGTGGGCCCCTTATAGTACAGACTTCCCCACTAGGAACCCATCTGTATCAGTGCGCCAGCTGGTGTTGTTGTGAGAGGCTGTGTTCTTCTTCAGTGAATTTTTTGAAGACTCTTCAATGCATTTGCCCGTTTCATGATGGGTGATTCATGAGTGCACCTGCCCACACCACGCTGAGTGTTCAGCTGTTTTTGACCAAAAATGGCATGACCCCCATGCCCCACCCTCTCCATTCACCCTATGCCCCAAGCAACAGTCTTTTGCCCCAGATAAAAAAAGTCCTCAAAGGGAAACATTTTGCTGATGTGGAAGAAGTGAAGCAAAAAACAGCAGAAGCACTAAGAGGCATCAAAATGGACAAGTTCAAAAACTATTTTGAGCAGTGGAAAAAAGTCTCCATGGGTGGACGGCATCAAATGGAGAGTACCGATACTTTGAAGGTGACTGAAGTTTAAATATGTAAGAATAAATACACAATTTTTATAAATAAATTCCATTTTGGGGATTCCCCCTTGCAGGCAATGTGGGTTAGGATCTTTTTGAGGGGCATAATTCAACCCACAAAAGTAGTTGTTTTGAAATTTCCTTCTCTACTCAGTCCCTCCCTTGTCCCCTCTACCCCCACTGACAGGCCCTACCCATGTGTGAAAGTCAGGATACAGACTGAGGTGTCATGACAGAAGGACCACCCCCCACCAGCTACAGTGCCTCTGATGAGCACAGCTTTCTTTCCCTCACCTGGGCAGTACAGGGGCAGCAGCCTGAGGTGGCAGGGATGTTTGCTGGTTTTTCCTTATTTGTTATACTGTAAAGACACTTGTCTCAACCTGCAGCCGGCCTCAGTGTCCCCTGGAGGCTTCCCAAAACAGAAGGTTGGGCCCCCCTCGAGACTGACACCATGCATCACACCCATGTTTCTTTTTGGACAGCCAGAAGTCATGGTCCCAGTGCTGCCTGGAATCCTCAGGCCAAAGGTCAGGGTGTAAGTTGGCCTTGGGCTTTCTCTCCTGGCCTTCTTGGCTACTCCTTTGCCCTAACTGTCCTGAAAGAAGCACAAGGTGACTGGAGCTTGGCCCTGAATCCCCGCACAAGATCATGTGTGACAGAGCTACCATGGTCCTCAACTTCTGAGTGTTTACCTGTTGCTTGGGGACTAACCATACATTAGAAAGTGGCTTCAACAAGCCATGGCTGGGTGGCTTAGTTGACTGGAGCATCATCCAGTACACCAGAGGTTTGCAGGTTGATCCCCACCAGGGCACACAGCTGGGTTGCTGGTTCGATCCCTGGGTGGGGAGTGCACGAGAGGCAACCGATCAATGTTGCTTTCTCACATTGATGTTTCTCTCTCTCTCTCTCTCCCCCTTCCTCTTTCTCTAAAATCAATAAACATGTCCTTGGGTGAGGATTAAAAAATTTTAAAAGGAAAGTTGCTTCAACCATTTCTTGAGAATGAAGGGCCTTGGTTCCTGCTGAGGACATTTTAGGAGTCCTGGGGAGGGCAGAGACCCCTTGATAAGCCTCTTCACTCACCTGATAAAGGTCTGGTCTGGAATCCCATCTGACCTTTGTAGGGTGAGGTCTTAATCTCACAAGCACAGCCTGAGGTCAAAACTTGCAGAGAATACAAGCCTGGGAAGTGGGATGAGGGAAGGAGGAGGCAGGTAGGACAGAGAGCAAACAGAAAGTGGGAAATGTGCTGGTCAAAACTTCACCACAAGCATGTGGTTGCACAGCCAGGAGATGGGGCCCACAGGGAGCCATTTCGGACTCTGCCTGCCATAGTCTGTCCTCTGTTCCCCCTACAGGTCCTCGAAAGTCTCATCACTGCACCAGTACAATGTTGAGAATCTGGTCATCTAAGCGATGTCCAAGGTGGATGATGTCCTCAGATGTAGTCATTTAAATCCACTTCCCTAGATTTGAAGATCCACGAAATGCAAGTTATCTTTACAAGTTGCTAAAGATACAAGTTATCCACCCCTACGTACCTTGCACACATCGGAGATACAGACATGGGGTAAATAGAAATTCCTGTTTAAAAAGGAGGAAAGATGGGAGGTACTGGTCCACAACAATTCTAGACTCTAGCTGGGCAAATGTCAGAAGTTCTTTGATTAGCTCTCAAGGCTAGGAATAATTCTCTGGCTCTTGGCTTTATCTTACTGTCTCTTGGTTCTGTCCAATCAGTCATCTTTACTTTTTTATCAAAGATAGAAGATGTTCACCTTTGAGCATCCCTCAGCCTGCGTCCTGCCAGTAGAATTGTGGTCTGGTGGCCTCTTTTCGTTTTGTAGTTAGTGTCCCTTTTAGCTCAAGCTGGCGATGTTTTAACGGATACAGTTTTCTCAAACACTTTGTGGGTCTTCTGTGAATCTTATTGGGGCAATCCTCATTAGACAAAAGACACAATCACAAATATTTTTGAGATAATCCTTTCTCTACCTTGGGGTTCTCTGAAACAAGTAAAGGACAAAACCCTTGAGCTTTCTAGAGACCCTGTTGCTCAGTCGATGGGAACTGTGAGGTACGTACTTGCTCTCCCGAAATGGTCCTTTGTGTGTGTGAATAGTCCTCCGATGCTTTGGTCATTCTGAGGTCTCAACAAAAGATTGTTCAGTCGTGCTTTTGGCTTTATTTCTATCTTTCTCCTCTCATATTTTACTATAAGCAGCAAGAAGAAACTAGAAAGAATCTTGTACTTAAAAAATTCTTTTTTGCTAGACCTCACAGGTCATTAGGCACAAGTTCTGCGTCCACATAGCTACAGACGACATTGTTGCTGAGCTTTCTGATGCTGTGTAACAAGGCTCCCCCTTTCTCCAGTTCCCTATAGTGTGTCCCTCAGTTCTCTTTGAGCTCTCACTGACAGTGTCCTCGAAACCCAGATTTCTGCTAACAGTCTGTTCAATGAAATTTAGGTTCTCTCCATCAAGCTCCTGCACACCTGTCCTGCATGCATCCACCGCCCAGTTTCACACCCACTTCCACAGTCTTAGGCGTTCATTGTAGCAGAACTACACAGGTACTAAAATTATTCTTAATTACCTATTGTTATATAACACATTAATCCAAAACTTTGTGCCTTAAAACAATAACAATTATTACCCTAGTTTCTGTGGGTCAGGAATCTGGACAAAACTTAGCAGGGTCCCCTCTTCAGGGTTTCTCACAGGCTACAGTGCCAATGTCAGCCAGGCTTGGGTCACCTCAAGCTTGTCTGGGGAGGAACCTGCCTCTAGCTCCTTCACACAGCTGTGGACGGGACCTGGTTCCTCACAGGATATTGAGCTCAGGCCTTGGCTCCTTGCTGAGACACCTTGTTTATCAAAGGAGGAGGCTGGGAAGGCAGGAGGGAGTGAGAGCAGGACTAAAGTGCCAGACCGTTATGCCTCAGACTTGGAAATGGCGTCCTGTCACCTTTGTCACATTTGACTCTTCAGAGGTAGCTCAGTAGGTCCCACTTGCCCATGCACACCCATGCATGCACACATGCTACTCAAACACACGCACACACAGACTCACATACATACTGATATACATACAGACACACCCACATCCCTACACACATTAAAAACTCATGATATTCACAGGCATGCACGCTCACACATATGCACACGTGTTCAAGATACATGCATACACATGCACACAGGTATACGCACACATACTGAAAACCTGCACATACATACCTGTTCACACCCCCCCCCCCAGACATGCGCGTGTGCACACACACACACACACACACACAGGGACAGGTATGAATCCCAGGAGGTGGAAATCACTGGAAGCCATCTCAGTAGCTGCCTAGCACAGGAACAAAGATGTGAGGAGGCCCATCCGGACTCCTCTTTGGGGTTTCTGGGGCAGGACACCTCTGTTTCTTTGGCCCCTTTCCTTGGGCCTATTACAGCAGCTGGGCACTTTATCTCCAGGACGGTGCTCCACATGGCCAGCAAGCTGGTGCTAGCCGAGTGGGCACTCAGCCATGGTCATGGGCCAGGAATCCCCTGTCCCTCCCTGCGGGTGCCCTGGGGTTCCTCACAACAGGGCAGCTGGGTCCTCAGAGCACTCACATGGCAGTGATCCACACGAGGCCTCCCGAATTCTGTGGGCCCGTGTCTGCTGAGCTCTTGCTGAGGCAGGCCTAGAGGTGTGCCTAGGTTGGGGGTATGGACATGCACTCACCCTGGACGGGTGGGTGGTGAGATCACAGCAAGAAGAACTTCTGGGAGGGGACACTGTAGAGGACCTTGGTGAAAATGACTCTTCCTCACTGGCCAGTTGGATAGTTCAGTCCCACCCAGAGCGGGAGCCATTAGTTTATTCTTTTAAATCCTCCCAGAGCACACATGCAACCTGAGAGGTGGGTTGCAGACCTGGGTTCACGGCGGCCTCCAGGGGCAGGACCCTCCCCAGGGATGTGTCATGGGCATGCTTCATGGGAAACATGGGTCTTTTCACCCTGAAAGTCAGAAGGACGTGCTCACTACCTGGTAAGACTTGCCCCACTTTGCTGCAGGTGACCGGTTCCCTGCCAAGACTTACCCTCAGCCAAAGTGATGAGGCAGTGACTGATGAGAGGAGAGGTGCCTCGGGGGGCACTGGGACCTCAGGGATAAGTCACCAGATGGTGTCACTACTGGGCAGTCCTGACCTCCTGCATCCTCTCCCAAACCTAGAGGTAGCAAGGCTACCTCTGAAGGTGTCCCTGCTGAAGGTGGCCCCTGAGCCTGCCTCTGAGGTCATACTACTGGAGCACTGGGCAGAATGTCCTCTTAGGTGTGTCTAGAACATGGTTCTGTACTGTCTCTCTGTGTTTTCTTAGTACAGGGTGGTGGCCTTGCTACAAGCCTGTAGATTCTAGCAGGCAGAAAGCTGTGCCACAGGATCCCCAGAAAAGCCCCTCAATGGTCTATGAGAAGCCATGATGGCATTGTGATCCCCGGGATGGCAGGCAGAGACGGGGCCTGAGTTGGAGTGCTGGACCAGAGGCTGCTTCTATCCTTCCTTCCTGGTCTGTAAATTAGAGGCTCTATCTCACTCTCTGGCTTGCCCCAAATTCTCATGGGCATGGGGACCAATTCAATGGCTCTGTGTTTTCCAATGTCTTCTAGCTGACTTCCTGCATCCTGCCCTTCCCTCTGGCGTTAAGGCCTGGCCTCCTCCAGCTCCACTGCCACTTGCCCCTGGTGTTCCTCTTGGCAATAGTTCTTTGGACAGAGATAGCCAAGCCTTCAACTGGGTTAAGAGACTATTTTCTGGTTCTGTCCTTTTCCCTAATTAGCTTAGTGGATTCAAGAACTCTCAGAATCTCCCTGTGCTCTATTTTGTAAAATAGTGGTATTATTAACCACCTTCTCTATCTCCAGAGTTGCATGATCAATAATCAATATCAACTGATGTCTTTGCTTTGTGTTAGATTCACCTGTATGAGCTGTGCAATCCTCACAACAGGGAAACTAAGGCCCAGAGGGACTGGCCCACAATGGGCACTGAGGAACTAAACAATTGTGCAAGAGTTTAAAGACCTGTCTATAAATCCTGGGACACTCTTGACATCCAGAGAAGGAGTGTAATGTTTCTCCTCATATATATGGGCTGGCTTTAGTGATGGGAAGCACAGTGCGTGGCTTTGAGTCTGGGTTAGAAAAGGTGACACTTCTCCTGGATTCTCTGAGGGCTCTTATTCTTGGATCCCAGCTGCCGTCCTGGGAGAAGCCCTGCTGCTGCATCAGGAGCAGCTTTGGCAGCAGAAGTCCCAGCGGACAGGCAGTATCACTGCCCATGCTGGCCTCTGGGTCATCCCAAGCTGTCCCCACTGAGCTCTCCCCAGTTTGCAGATTTGGGAGCAACATGAATGTGGTACAAGTATTTCACCTTCATGTTCCCGTGAGAGACAGGGCACAGATGGACACTGGCGATGTGCTGTTCCAGCTCCGCCCTTGGGGAGTGCGTCTGCAGAGACTGGGGCTGTGTGCTGAAGCCCCACAGCCTCCGAGGGCGAAGCCAGTTCCCTGACCCCTCACCTGTGTGGTGGGACCACCTCCGCCACCTGGAGGTTCAGGGACGGACACTTAAACCAGCAACTGAGGGGCATTTTTGGTGTGTTGCGTTCCACACCGAACCTTTTACCAAGGATTTTTGGAGCAAGCAGTTTATGTATGTATGTATTCTATTTGTTGATTTGAGAGAGAGAGGAAAGGGAGAAAGAGAAAGAGAGAGAGAAAAAGAGAGGAACATTGCTTTGTCGTTCATTTACTGATGCATTCGTTGGCTGATTCTTGTATGTGTCCTGACCAAGGATCGAACCAGAAACCTTGATGTATCAGGGACAAAACTCCAACCAAGTGAGCTACCCAGCCAGGACTGGAGCAAACATTTTTAATTCTGAGACCCAGTGGACTCTGGGCACTACTGAAGGCAAACAGATACGCAATAAGTTAGCAGTGCAGTTTTAAAATACACATTTACCAACTTAACCCTTTTTTGTAGGAGCAGTTCAGTAGTGTTGAGCACTCCTGTTGTTGTAAAACAGATCTCCAGAAACTCTTCTCCTGGTAAAGCTGGGACTGTTCCCAGTAAACAGCAGCCCCCGCTCTCTGAGCCCTCCGGCCCTGGCACTCATCACTTTACTTTCTGTCTCTGTAAATGTGAATACTTGGTACCCCTCATAAGTGGAATCACACAGTGTTTGTCTTTTTTGTTATTGGCTTATTTCACACAGCATGGTGCCCTCAAGGTTCATCCATGCTGTCGCATGTATCAAAATTTCCTTCTATTTTAAAAGCTGAATAATATTCCATTGTACATATAGATCAAAATTTTTTTTCATTCTTCCAGCGGTGCATACTGGGTTGCTCCCACCTCTTGGCTATTGTGAATAGTGCTGCTATGAACATGAGCGTGCAAATGCAATGTATTTTTGTGTGCCTTGGGTCTGTGGTGATAGCTCCTTTCCTCCTGGGCACTGTGGGCTCCCAGCAACTCATGGGGCCCAGGCTGCAGCTTGCCCTGTGAGCTGCCCGTAGGACAGAGACATGTATGGCCTGGCCTCCCTGGAAGGGTGTGTTGCAGCAACTTGGGCAGAAACTGACCGTGGCAGCTGTCAGATGTCCTCACATTGAAGTGGTCCAGGTGCCACCAGATGCAGCCCATGAATTACTCGTAACTAGTTTCCTGACAGCCAGAGTTGTCGTTCCACCTGTTGCAGAAAAAAAGTCTCAGGTTTCTTTGGCCAGGTCGGGTCTAAGGGTTTCCAGTGCCTGTTGTACAAATGCAGTTGCAGGCCTGTGTCTCTGGACCTCTTGCTAGATTGTCTGCTGAATCTGCCGGGCAGACCCAGGAAGTTTGAGAAATCCTAATGGAGCAATCCAAGAGAACACTTAATGAAGCCAAGTTTATTGCAGACAGACACGAAGCTGCCGACTTTGAGTCTGGCTGCACAGCTGTGTAGAATTGTTCAGCAACCTAGGCCAACAGATACTAAGCAGAGTGAAAAACGGGCTGTAAAATTTGATAGGCTGCTGGGGCTTGCAAGACAGATGAGGTGAGGTGGGGGAAGGGGGTGGGAGCTGGGCCCAAAGGTTATGCTCTGGGTGGCTTTCAGACCTACAGGGCAGTCTGGGCATTAAGACATATGAGAGCCACCCAGGAGCTCCTTTCAGAGCAAAGGTAAAGAAAGGACTGACTGCAGGCTGAACTCTGTGATAAACGATAGAGGCAAAGGAGCGAGGGTCATAAACTGGGGAGTTTAGGAGGTGTCAGGATGCAAAGACCAGTGGGAAAGGGAGAAAAGTCTGACTGTGTTTCTCATGAAGTATTGGTTAGCTCCCAAGTCCATTTCACATTGAATGTAATTGCAGCAACTTTTGCATACCAGATTTTGGGCAGTGCTCTGCGAAGGATCAGCAGCCCCAAATAACAGTGACTATCTCAGAGACAATGACGATGCCACTAGGACCAGAGGGCATGGCATGGGGCCAGGAGACCAGCCGTGGTTCCATCCAGCCTCCAAAAACGTGAGGCTGTGCCAGCAGAGGCAGTGGCCCCATGCCCAGCTCTCCCCACCTTCCTCTCTTCCCGCCTGTTTCTTACTCCGGGCTTCCAGCCTGTTTACCTGTGAGGGCCCCACAGACACAGATCAGCTGTAGGCTGAAGGCTGGGAGCTATTGCCCGGACTGCCAGGCTCGGCCGGTGAGGCTCTGAGCTGGGCGCGCTGGATGATGGCCAAGCCCTGGTACCATGCTGATGGCTCTGTGATCATTATTTCCTCTTTTGTGAGTGTGGGTTTGGGTTGAAACGCATTTCTGCGAGAGAAGCAGCAGCGGAGTTGCTGCAGTCATGGCTTAGTTTTCCCCAAAGGATTGGCTCTGTACAGGGGAGAAACCTCCAAGCTAAATTCAGGGTATTTGGAAGTGAACAGAAGGGCAGAGCCGTATAGCCGAGCAACTGCCTGGAGCCAGAGTGACAATAGGCGGGGAACTGAGATCCTACACGTAATGAGTAAGAAACACACACAAATGAGAAAATTTGAACCAGATACTAACCCACAAAGCCAGAAAAAGGCCAGCAGAGTAAAACCTAAAGAAAATGAAGAAAGGATGAAAAACAAAAGCAGTAGTTTTGGAAACAGGAAACAAGTGAGAGTCATATCCAGTACGTATGACTGATGAAGCCAAAGTTCAGATCCTGGAAAGGAACCTTTCCCTCCCTCAGACTGCAAGGGCCCTCACCGATGTGCAGATCTGATCGAGCCAGAAAGGGAGTCAATGCAGCAAAAGGGGCAGGGGGAACGCAATGGTACGGGACTAATATGTACGTTTTACTTGAATAAATTTGGATACCCAGATAGAACTTACAATTTTCTCGGAAAAGAAAGCCAAACCGCCACAAGAATCAGAACGATTCTGACGGTCCCGAGAAGTCACAGAACAAGTGAGAGGCACTGCAGCAGTGCTGCCTGCGTGAGAGCCAGCCCCGCAGCTCCTCTGTGACTTCAGAGGTCGGTCCATCCCCACACTGCTGAAGGTGTTCTTCAGGGATTAAAAACAGAGAGACAGCTTTGCATGTAATTCTAACAGAGTAGAAACATACTTGATAGTAGACTTGAACAGAAAAGTATGTAAAAAAGTATATGAAATGCATAGATGTTGTGTTTCATGATACTGTTTTGGAAGCATTTCCGTTATTGTCAGAAAGCAATACTTGAATGACTGCAGTAGCTACAGATATCCAACATTGTTTAGGAGATCCCAGCAAAACAGGGAAAGTAGGCATATATATTTAAAAGAGAGAGATAGAATTTTAATTATTTGTATGTAAAAATTCAAGATTTAAATTGCACTAATTTGAACTCAGGTTAATTATGTAGCTGGATCCAAGGTAAATTTACAAACTATAATTATTTTTACAAATGCCAGCCACAGGATAATATAATTTTTTATAGAAAAGGTCCTATTCATACTATCACAATATCATGTAATAAACACAGAAAGATCTGTGATAGGCATTGTCATACCCATTGTTACAAACTGAATTGTGCTCTCCCTCATCCCCGGTACAGATACTGAAGTCCTAACCCTGGTACCTTGAAATGCGGCTGCCTTTGGGAGTACAGTTATTGCAGCTGTAATTCGTTAAGATGAGGTCATATTGGAGAAGGGCATGCCCTAATCCAACATGACTGGTAACCCTATAAAAAGAGGAAATTTGGAGACAAGTCCACATACAGGGAGATACCTTGTGCACATGAAGACAGAGATCAGGGTGATGCTTCTGCAGACCAAGGAACTCCAGACATTGGCAGCAAACCACCGGAAGCTAGGAGACGAGTCTCAGCCTCCAAAGGAACCAACACTGCTGACACTGTGATTTTGGACTTCAGTTTCCAGAAGGTGAGACTGTAGCTGCTGCTGTTTCAGCCACTTTGCCTGTGGGCCTTTGTTATGGTGGCCCCGGCTGACTAATACGCCTATATGCACAATACTAAAAGCTTTGACTGAGAGATCCAAAAGAAGTCTTGAACAAAGAGAGAAATACATTCTGTTCTTGGGTAGAAGAAACTGCCTGCAAGAAGGTACCTTGTAGCCTTGGGGTTCCTCTCAGAGGAAGGCTGTGGTTACTAGGAAAAGGGCAGGAGGGTGCCGAATCGCTCCTGCAACCCCGCAGTGTTTGGGGGAACAGGATGTGCTGGCTCCCACAATTCCTGGACCAGGGCAAAGCTGGCTGCTTCTCACCTCCCTGGGCCCCCATTGACTGTCACCAAGCCTTCTCCCTGTGAAGCGGGGTGGCCCCTTCCATTGGGCAGGGAGCTATCAGCCAGTTCTCAGGAGGGAAGAATGGGGTCCATCCTTCTAAGACATTAGTGTGATGAACAGACCTTTGGAGGCATTGGGTGGAGGAAGACTATTATCTTGGGGAATTTCATGAAATCACCGGCATTATCAGTCTCTTGCTTGCTCTGGGGTTCTTGTCTGGTGGGAAGGGGTCACGCAGGGCTGGTGAGGGTGCCTGAGCTGCCCGGGGCCCCATCATGCCTGCAGAGCCTTGGCTTGTGCTCAACACTGGTGAGCTCACCACAGGACGTTCCTGACCTCATTACTGCCCAGCACTTTCCTGGCTTCCGGAATTGCCAAGATTAGCTACATTTTTTCCTCTCATTATCAACCAGGAGCATTGCCTGATACGGGAGAACCTGCACTGTTTTAGGCTTACAGCAAAAATTCTCAGATCAGCAACCTCACGGGCCGTAGAAGAATTCAGTGGGCGCCAGGCCCATGTGGGAAACTGTGTGATATGCTCCTTGTTGTAACTGTCTGAAGTATTTCCACCCAATCAAAAGATTTTAAAGGTTTTCAGCCTGTCACATCTGGAAGCGGCAAGTCTCACACTTCAGGGATGGTTGTTGAAATGCACATTTCCAGGCCTGGCCTCCTCACAATTCTAATGCACAGAATGTGCTGATGTGTGTATGCGGGTATATTTGTGTGTATATGTGCATGGTGTGCTGCTATATGTGTGGTGTGTGCATGTGCCATGTGCTTATATGTGACATGTGTGGTATGTTTATGTATGCTGTATGTGGTGTGGTATGAATACACGTGGTACATGTCTGTGCATGTGTGGTATGTGATTTGTGTGTAGAACATATATGTGATGTGTGTGGGGGTGTATATCTGGTATATGTGTGTGGCATGTATTTGATGTGCTTTTATATGTGATATGTGATGTGTGGTGTATATATCTGGTATGTGCATGTGGTGTGTTTGTGATGTGTGTGGGATGTGTATGATGTGTGTGGTATATTTATGTGTGATGTGTGGTGTGGCATACTTATATATATGTATATGCGGTGTGTGCGCTATGTGTGTGCTGTGTGTATATGTGTGGTATCTGTGTTATGTGTATGCATGATGCATGTGTGCATACACATGTGGTTGCATGTGTCATGCATGCATTATGTATATGTGCTGTCTCTGTGTGGTATGTGTGCAGTGTATGTATGTGCGTGTGCAGTGTCCATAGTGTGTGCATGTGCATGCATGTTATGTGGTGTGTGAGGTACGTGCAAAGGCATGGAGGAGGTGGGACTCTTCATCGATAAGCAGCGATCCTGCTGCAGAGGTTCTGGAGATCATTCTGCCCCCAAGCCCTGGATCAGGGCTTAGCTAACAGGAATTTTCATTCATAGATTGTATACTAAATATGGTTAAAACGTGGAGTGACAAAATGGTCTGGAGAGTCTTCAAAAAGAGATAAATACCGCACTGGGAGGGATGCAGAGTCCGGTAAACTTGGGCCTGCCGTGCTTCCCGCAGCCTTGCGAGAAGGCCGAGGAGGCTCAGCCGCAGTTCCTGTTTGCCCAGCATGCAGCATTGGCACAGTTTGGTCAAGCAGCAGGAGTCTGGTTCACACCCGCCCTCTCCATCAGGGCACTAGTGTGTGTCAGCAGGCAGAACACTGTTTACCTGACCTGCCTTTCTGTCAGCACTGGGACATTTGTCCCCTGCAGCACCCTGGGGGCTGCTTGTGTGCAGCCTTCCCTCTCCTCCCAGAGCGACCCTTCTCACCGAGGTGCCCCGGGCCACCTCAAGGCCCCGCTCCTCCACGCAGTCTGCTCCCTGGCTTTGCCAATAACTTACAGTCTGGGTTGGTTCAAAGAATATTCTAGTTAATTTATAAAACAACAGATTAGTAGCTGAATTAGTTTATCTAAGAAAATCCCGGTAGCAGTGTGTTAAGTACTTTGGTCTTTGAAAATTTATTGAATCTTTATTGTGCAATATATGAGTTTCTTGCATTTGGGTCCTAGGTCAAGACATTCATATCAGATATTGTCTTTTGATAGATACATACAGGTATCCCTGTCTCTATTTCTCCCTCTCTCTCTCTCTCTCCATTTCTATCTATCTCTGTATCACATACACTGTGTTACCCAATGCAATATCAGTGGAATAAGCTATTCTCCCTCCACCTGCTCTCTCAGTTCCTTTTCCCATGATGATACTGTCTGCACATCACGTGTGAGGTGGTTCTCAGTTGCATCTCCAGCCATGTGATTAGGGTGCACAGCTCTCGGCTCCTGCGCCCTCAGTCTGCGATTGCCAGGCTGGCATCCTTCTTGCCTTTTGGTGCCTGCTTAGCCTTGTTCTCCACACACACTCAGTCCACTGTGGGTCCCGAGACAGATGTCCCCTCCAGCGGCTGCCTGGCCCTGCCTTCTACAGGTTTGCTTCTCATCCTCTGTGCTCACCTACCATGGGTGGATTTCTGGCACCCAGCACCCCCCATGGCCACGTTTCCCTCCTCATGCTGGCTTTCTGGGCTGTCCAAGGATCTCTTTCTCCAGAATGAGATCATAAATCTTTAAGGAAGGAACTGTAGGTCCTCCCTTGCCTCCTTCAGCCCCTAGGTCTCCCCGGAGGCTGATTGCAGGTCATTCCCTGTGGCGGGTGGGGCTGAAGACTGCTCACCATTGCAGGCTTTACTATTGCTGCAACCACCCTGCAGACTGGGAGAGAGCCGAGCACTCTTCCGGGAGCCTGCAGGGCCCCCTTGACCTTTCAGTCCTATGGCTTTTGAACCAACTCCGGTGTCTCAGAGAAAGCAGCTCTTTGTGCACAACAGAGGGAGGCAGAGCTGTGGGGTGGGCTTCGTAAACCCTCAGCCCATGAGCACCCCAGGCTGGTTTGAGAAATCCCCAGATCTTGGGGACAACAGAGCTTGGAGATGGGAACGTTGTCACTAGCATTTATACAAAGGGTTCCAGAATTGTTTCCTTCTAGGGCTTAAGGAAGCGACATTTGGATATGTTTTTAGTTGGAAAGGAAAGAATCTTTTAGTTAAAATGTCTTTTGTATTTGCCCTTCGTTCTTTGGGTTTTCAGGGAACGTTGAGAAGGAAGAAATGAGTCTGCTGTTTTGATGAGCAATTTTTGCTGTGCAGGCAGAGGAAGGACGTGGCCCGGGAGACCAGGAAGTGTGTAAACAAAGCTTCTGGGCTGCACACTCCCCTGGCCAGGCAGGCCTCTCCAGCCTTTCCCAGACTAACAAATCCCACATTGGTTATGGAAACATTGCAAAAGAAGCTCGCAATTCTTTCTTCTCCATTCCTAGCCGGCCTTGAGAGAGAGAGAGGAGGCAGTGCTCTTTTGGACGATGGATCCCAACCCACATCCCTGCTGAAAGGAACGCCACTGTGTCTGGCTGTTCTTGGAAAACCAACGTGGAGGGATTGGAGTTCGTCTCCCATCAGCAAGTCTGGGCAGCTCCGAGGTCACACATGAGCAGTGACTTTCAGGCTCCAAAATCTAAAAGGTAATGCACAGGTGCTCTGCTCTAGCAGCTGCACAGCTGGGCCTGTTTGTCGTCTGATGCGCTCACAGCAGCAGATAAATGACCCCCCTTTATAAATGCAGTTAGTGAGGGAGAAAGTGTGTTATGTGGCCACTATGTGCACCTCTCCAGAAAGTTCAGGTCGAAGGCAGAATCACAGGAAACCCTCCTACCCCCCACAATCCCATCGTTGAAATGTGCTCTCCAGATAAATCTGCTATCCTCAGAGCTTTTGGAACAAGGAGCATGATTTAGTGCCTTCCAGAGACTTCTTTCCTTCCCTGGGGCTTGGCCACGTTGTGTCCATGTTTTCTTTCCTGGTTCCACACAGAAAGGAACCAGGTGCTGGGAGGGGATCCACAGAGAAACCCAGAGTGTGCCCATAAATTGGTTTTCTGCTCCCACATAAAAAAAGAAATGAGTCTCACACACCAGTACCCGTTTATTAGCTCACAGCTTCCGAGGGCCAGGAGTCCAGGGAAGGCTCATCTAGGTCTTGTGCTCTGGGTCCCAAGGTGTCAGCTGGGCTGCATTCACATCTCAAGTCTGGGCTGGAGAGGGCTCACGCCTGAGGCCATTCATGTTGGTGGCAGTTTATCTCCTTAGGTGGCCTTAGCACTGAAGTCCCTATGCTCTCAAGGGCCTCCAGGCCCTTCCCCCAGTTCCATCCCCAGGCCCTCCCATGGCAGGGCAGCTCCCTTTTTGAAGGCTGGCAATGCAGAGAGGGCCTCAGACTTCAGAGAGGTCCTCATCCTTTTAAGGGCTTTCATCAGGTAGAGTGAGGCCCTCCCAGAACTGTCTTTTTTTGATTACTCTAACTTTTGACTTGGGACCTTAATAACATCTGGACACTTCCTTCACCTTTGCCTTCTCTTACTGGCTAAAAGCAGGTTTGAGGCCCTGCTGCCCTCAAGGGAAGGGTCCATGGGTGTGGATCCCAGAGGCAGGAGCTTATGGAGGGTTTTATGACCTGTCTGCACACCCTCCCTGGGAGGTGCCAGGTTGCAGCTTTGCTCAGGAGAAATTTGTGCAGGATTTGGGAGGCAGCAGTGAAGCTGGGGCCACTTAGCCCCTCTGGTCAGTACGGAATGGCGGGGGCTGTGTGCCGTGTGCTGTTGGAGTGGGCTCTAGGTCTCCCGTGTTGGGGCTGGAAGAGGTGAGGTGAATGTAAGTTCCTTTTTTTAAAATCATTTTATGCTGGGCCTTCCATCAGCCTGCCCTTGTGCAAGCTTACCCCTCTGCATCTTGTGTTCTCATTTCCTGCACTCTTGGTGTGTTTGCATCTGAGGAAATCATGACTGCGCCCAGGGTCACCGAGCAGGGCCAGGGTCCTGGGTGTCCTCATCGGGCCACTGTGCCGTGGAGATCCTGGCTTGTCACAGGAGCTGGTTCTTGGTTTCACCGTTTGCAGCAAGGGGCCACGCACCAGACTGCATTTCACACACGGAGAAGCTTGAGAACAGAGGTGAGGCTGAGTTGCTCGGGTCAAGCAGGGTGATTGAGATTTAAACTTGTGAACTGGTGTCAGAGCTCTCTGGTGACCTCAGTGTGTGGGTGTGCAGCACCCCGAAGCATAAAGGCCCAGGGAGTGCCCTCCAGGCGTCCGCCATCATGGCTGTGGCAGCCCAGTTCCCCTCCCATCACCGCTGGAGGAGGTCTTTCAGGCCCCAGCAGGAGGCTTTGCTAAGTAGCCCGAGGGCTCCTCTGCAAAGGCTGGAGTCCACACAGACTTTTGTCCCCTTTCCCCTTGATCCTTGTTGCCTCTAGTAGATTGTGACAAACGTCCTTTGTATCCCTCCAACACTTTATGATTGCAGGTTTGAATGTGCATCTCCTGGCTAACCAACCAGTGAGCTCTTTGAAGACAGGCAGCCACATCTTTTCTTGTGTGCCCCCAGCACCTAGTTCGTTACCTGAGGGTTCCAGGCACCTGGAAAACGCGTGTTGAGTTACTGAATAGAGAAGATGCAGATACAGAGGTGTGAGTGACGGAGATGGAACAACGCTTGGGTCTCACTGTTGGCCCTGAGAGTAGAAACTTTGTCACTTGTTACTCTTGGTCACCTCTAACAGAAGAGGGAGGCTTTGTCAGCACCAAGTGATGACAGTGACCACCTCCCCGACTCTCTTCCTAGACCTACGGTTCCTGTCAAGTTCAGCCTAGACTTTGATGAAGATACCAGATTGTTTGAGCCAAAGGCATAGACTGGGTTTGGCAGAGGTGAGTCTAAACTCTAGTTTTGTCACCAGGTAACCAGGTGTGTGGGCCACAGTTTCCTCATCTGTAAAGGTGGAGGTGGTGGTAGTCCCAGAGTTCAAGGGGGCTGTGAGCTTTAGCCTCAGAGGACTGACAAAGGCTGGCATTCTTTCATTCACTCAGCAAGCGCTCGCTGCATCCTAATGTGCACCCTGCTCCAGGACAGGTCCTTCACTCCAAGGAGGAGGGCCTGTGAGCACTCTTGTGTGGGGAGGCCAGGCACTGAACAGAAGATTGGGACCTCGGTAACAGTGCTGTCACGCCAGAGTGGCATGGGCCAAGCACCCACGTTAGGATGGAAATGATGGAGAATCAAGGAAGGCTTAAATAAGAAGCAACAGAAACCTGGACTGTAAGCCGAGTCTCGAAGACGGGGCCAGGGGAAGGTGCACAATATAAAGGAGGCTCTCTCCATTCATTGTCATTCATTTATTTATAATCAGGTACAGCTAATCCCCACTCTTATGCAACTGTTCCATTCCAAAGGGTCTTTCTCAACTTGAACTTGGCATGAGAAGATTGCTTTGGATTTCAATATACAGAACCCTTTGCACATGCACAGTCATTTATATCTGTTTAATTCCAAAATACTTCTCCATGTAGAAGCAACGTGAGTTTGTGCAAAGAGGGAGGGAGGTTTGGTCACAGTCACACTTTAGTCCACTCATTTTGTCTTCTTATCTGTGAGCAGATCCTGCCTTTCCCAGATCAGTGCTTCGCCGACGGGAGCACAGTGTTTGTGGAGGTCAGAGCCAGGGACAGAAAAAGAAGGCCCTGAGAGGGGAAGGCCAGCTCCCTGGAGAGTAGTCCCCCTGTAGCCTGGCTCATTGGCCTGTGGGTGGCTCATCCCTGGGACCGTATTGTGCTCTCTGGGACTGTGTCTCGGTCCCTGCAGGGCCCCATGCCCTAGAGCACAATGGTTATGGGCCTTTAAGACTGCTGCCCTGTTTGTGCCTTCCTTTGGGTTGGCAGGAGAGGAAGGCAAGGTCCCTGTGGGTGGCTGAAATCCTGGACCTGTGGTTCCCCCTCTTCAGCTTCTTCTGGCCCTAGCCTCCCAGGCTGAGGTGAGGCAATTGTCCCCACTCCTTCATTCATTTGCCAGATCCCAGCATGTGCTGTGAGGAAGGATCTGTGCATCGGTCTCATTACGTAGGAGAGTTACAGCACCCACTGCGTGAGTCCTAGTCCCGCGGGTAGGTCTACTGCTCTCCAGACCTGGTGGACACCTGCTGTGCTCCCAGTACCCAGAGGCTCTGCTCACCTCTTGCCCTCTCAAATGCCATGTTTCTCCCTGCTGGGGACTGAATGTGCACCTCCCCTCCCCAATTTACATGGTAAGGCACTGCCACTGTGATGGCATTTGGAGGTGAGGCCTCTGAGTGGTCACTGAGGTTGAATGAGGTCATGAGTGTGGGGCTCTTTTGATGGCACTAGTGACCTTATGAGAAGAGACCAGAGCTTGCTGTGAGCAGACAATACTGTCTGCAAGCCGGGAAGGGTTTTTACCAGAACCCACCCACGCTGGAACCTTGATCTTGAATTTCTGGCGTCCAGAGCTGTGAAAAATCAGTCTGCTGTGTAAGCCTCCAGTCTGTGGTGTTTGTTACTGCACCTGAGCTGAGACACTGTCCCTCTTCATTCCTGGGCTCATACTTGCTATTCCCTCTGCCCAGCAAGTCCTCGCCATGCCTTGTTCCTCCTTTGTTCAGGATGCTTTTCTGGACCACTGTGACCACCTCTCAGTCTCTCTTCACCTGGAACTCCTCAGTGATGACACTGAGTATGCATGTGGATGGTGCACTTTGGTATGGGCTGCATGGCCACGTGGGTGTCCTGCCTCCCACTTTGCATGTTTCCTTACTTCATTATTTTCTGAAACGCAAGTTGTATCTCTCCCTGAAGTGTGTCATGCACTCACAATCTTGTTCCTGGGTGGGTAACTGTGACAGAAGAGTCCTCATCACCGGAGACAGTGTTTAGTCTGTGGTGGGCGCTCAACAAACACTTGCTGAGTGGTTGGCTGACATTCTGTTTTGCTCCACAGTCAGGTAGTAGGTGGCTCACACCAAGCAGGTGGAAGCATCTGTGAGTGTGCATGAGTTCAGATTCTCTGAATATGGCAGTTTCCCCCTTTCTCTGTTTCCTAGTCTTGGTGGCAAGCTCCAAGAAAGGGGAAAAGTCCATTTCAATGAACTGCTGGAGGGATGTAGAAGGGCAAGAGTGAAAGGGAAAGTCACGCGGCACCAAGACCTCCTGTCTGGGCTACCGAGGGCTCCAGGCTCCTGTGACCTCACCTCTCACACGATGTCCTTCTGTGGGTTCAAGGAAATAGCCGAATGCTTGCATTTCACTCACTTTGTTTTTCTCAATAATCTCTAAAGTGGAGACCACATTCATTCTTTATCTATGCCATGTGAGAAGTTCATGGTAAGCAGTCTGAGTGGGAAGTCAGAGCTGAGAGGAAGGGCTTCCTGCTGACCTGTGCTATGCACTGTTCAGTGACTTGCGTGTGGCAGTAGGTCGGTGTGCAGATTCTGAGTCAGATGTGGCTTTCCTCTTCAATTTAGCAGACAGTTATCATGTGCGCTGTAAGGGTTTTTCAAATAATCTGAAAGAGTGCAATGCAGAATCTGGCCATAAAAGTTGTTTGGACCGTGTTTTCTTGGTTGAAAGAGCTGGTGGTTAAGTCCTGTGACTCTGGCTTCTGACAATGCAGCATCGTTAAAGGCTCCATGGGCCCAGGGAAGGTGACTGGAATGCTGGCACTCACCTTGAAGGAAGGAAGCCTGTGTGATGGGGCTTCTGGGGCAGTGATGCAAGGGTAGTGAGAGGGGGTCTTCCACAGGGTACTAAATAGACCTGGCATTTTAGATGTGCCACTAGTCCACAGACCCTTCATCCCATCTAGGGTCTTACTACCATGGTGGGGTCCCTGCACCGCAACATTGTCATGGCCCATCATAAATGTAGAGTCTCCGGCCCCAGCCCAGGTGCAACCTCCAATCCTATCTCAAGAACAGCACAATTTCACAGTCCTTCCTCCAGTCACTCCTACCTGCTCCGAGGGAGGCTAAGGTTGAGAAATGAGCAGGGGTCAGAGCCTCATCTCAAAGTCTCCTGCAGTGCTCTTCATCACTGCACTCCCTCTACTGTGAGTGCTGCTGCTTTCATCACTGCACTTACTCTATTGTGAGTGCTGCTCTTCATCACTGCACTCCCTCTACTGTGAGTGCTGCTCTTCATCACTGCACTCCCTCTACTGTGAGTGCTGCTCTTCATCACTGCACTCCCTCTACTGTGAGTGCTGCTGCCTTCATCACTGCACTCCCTCTACTGTGAGTGCTGCTGCCTTCATCACTGCACTCCCTCTACTGTGAGTGCTGCTCTTCATCACTGCACTCACTCTACTGTGAGTGCTGCTCTTCATCACTGCACTCCCTCTACTCTGAGTGCTGCTGCCTTCATCACTGCACTCACTCTACTGTGAGTGCTGCTCTTCATCACTGCACTCACTCTACTGTGAGTGCTGCTCTTCATCACTGCACTCCCTCTACTGTGCATGTTGCTCTTCATCACTGCACTCACTCTACTGTGAGTGCTGCTGCCTTCATCACTGCACTCCCTCTACTGTGAGTGCTGCTGCCTTCATCACTGCACTCCCTCTACTGTGAGTGCTGCTGCCTTCATCACTGCACT
>VMDR010008460.1:0-36555 GCA_007922815.1 Macrotus californicus | reverse complement strand
GCTTTCATTTAGAATGGAAGGGCAGATAAAGTGCTTCCCAGATAAGGTCAAGTTCAAGGAGTTCATCATCACCAAGCCCTTATTATATGAAATGTTAAAGGGACTTATCTAAGAAAAAGAAGATCAAAAATAGGAACAGTAAAATGACAACAAACTCACAGCTATTAACAACTGAACCTAAAACAGAAACAAAAACAAAGCAAACAACTAGAACAGGAACAGAATCACAGAAATGGAGATCACATGGAGGGTTATCATCAGGGGAGTGGGTGGGGAGAGAGGGGGAAAAGGTACAAGGAATAAGAATCATAAATGGTAGGTAGAAGATAGACAGGGGGAGGTTAAGAACAGTATAGGAAATGTAGAAGCCAAAGAACTCATATACATGACCCACGGACATGAACTAAGGAGGGGGAGTGTGGGGGGAAGGGGTGTGCAGGGCGAGGGTGGGGAGGAGATGAGACAACTGTAATACCATAATCAATAAAATATATTGAAAAAAAAAAAGGAGTAACGGCTTTAAAGTGCATGTCCCCCTCTGACACAGCATGCCCTTCTAGAGCAGCAATTCTGCCTCACCTCCACATTCTCTGCAGCACTCAGACACCACCTAGGTGAGCTCCTATTTACTGGACTTTTCTTCCCACTGCCTCCCATTTTTACTCACATAAATCTATTTTATCAGAAAGGCTTATGTCAACACCAAGTCTCTGAGAAGTTCAGGTCATCCTGAACGACGGTGGGCCTAATGACTGGTGTCCTTTGAAAGGAGGGAAATTTAGAGACAGAGAGAACACCATGTGATGACAGACAGAGATTGGAGTGATGCATTTACAAGCCAAGGGATGCAAAGGACAGATAGCCCCCACAGGAAGCCAGGAGAGGCATGGAACAGATTCTCCCTCTGAGCCCCTAGGAAAGAACCAATCCCACCAACACCTTGATTTGACTTCAGAGGCCCCCAGAACTGTTGTTCTGGAGAGGGAAGATTCTGGTGGTCCTCAGGCTCCAGGTTTGCAGTAATTTGCTACAGCAGCCTACCCAGTTCAAACAGTAGCCGTTGAAGAGCCCAAAGGCTGGTCCCTGTTTCCCTGAAAATCATCTGGTGTGCTTTGGGAAGGGCTGCTGTGGGTGCTTAGGGCTCCGGGGCAGCTCACTGAGCTGTTTGTTAAGGGAGGCCCAAGGGGCACTCGACTGGGTCCTGGTCCTGCTTGAACTGGAGCTCCCAGCAGAAATCTCTCAGAATGAGGTGTGTCACGCTCTGCCTCAAGGAACAGGGCAGCTCCCACACCTCCTCAGCTGGCCCCTCAGAGCCCCTCCACCTGCATGCTGATGCCCACTCACCAGAGCAGCCTGTGCCCCCCCCCACGACATAGCCTGGCTAGCAGCAGCAGACAAAGGAACCCTTTGTATTCTCACAGTCCCCATGGAGGTAGATGTGGGGGTTCAGGTCACACTCATTCACATCTGCAGGGTGACGGGGAAGGAAGCAGATGAGCATGGAGGGAGTGCACCTGCACCGCCAAGGGTCCTGGCCACACAGACGCCCTGCGTTGAGGCTCCCTTGGCCCGTCTCCGGGGGGTGAGGAGCTCCCACCGGTTCCAGCAGGCATGTATTTGATGCCACCGTGTTAAATCAGAGTTTTACTGAGCACAGTGGACACGCACTTCCAAAAGGATTTTATGGCCAAATACATTTAGAGAACATCGAGTTAAACAAAGCTAACCAGGTTTGCTCCTGCAGGCCTTCTCAGAGCCTTATGCCAATGTGGATCTGCAAGAAAGATATGATGTAGGCAGTATTCCCTAAATTTCTTTGGTCCCAAGGCCCTTTCCTTAAGTGCTTCCTAAAGACTCCTGTGATCTGGAATCCTCTAAGCCGCACTAGGCTGCTCATGTCCTCTTGGAAAACAATTACATTTTTTCTTCCTGGAAATTCCCCACTTGGCCCTCAGCTCTGTCCTGGTGGGGCACCCAGTGCACATCACCCCCACCTAGTGACCTGCAGCCAGAAGAAAAGTGATCGGGGCTCAAAGAACATAATCCTGAGTGTCTTTCCATCTTGGTCCCCAATCCGCTGCATAAAACCCCTCAGCCAGCTACAACTGTAAAATATGACCCTCGGAACAGGGTGCGAACTTCTGATATGTGCCCAGTGCAGTGAGTGTTCAACAAACATACTTCAAAGGAACAAGGTTTGAGGGCTCTGCTGCTATGAATAACATCCCACGGGTTTAGGCACTGGCTCAGGACATGGAGGGCCACCAGCAGACTGCCACACACTGCTGAAAAACCTGCTCGCCTTTGCCGGTGTGTGACAGGGGACAGCCTGCTGTGTAAGTTCTGACACTGCCTCCTCTACCTCGCTGTCCCAGCTCCTCACCAACACACATCCTCACATCCAGTGTGGCCATGAAGCCATCATAGCAGAAACAGTGGTGACCCCTGGGGACGTTGGTGTGCTGGCCACCATCACAGATGTCCAGATTCCCTTCACACTCATCCATGTCTGGGGCAGCAGGATAGGGGCTGGGCTATAGGCAGACCGAGATGGAGGTGGAGCCCCAAGGACCCTCCCCCAGGGTCAGGGCTTGTGTCTTGTCTATCTGGCTTTGCCTTGGCTCCTCCATCCCAGGCAGTGGGGGCGGTGTGTGTGTGTGTGTAGGGGTGGATGCTGCACAGCCCACCTGCACACGCCCTCCCATCTGGCATCAGCGAGTAGCCATGTCCACAGCCACACCAGCAGCTGCCCTCGGTGTTAACGCAGTGCACAGCACACCCTCTGTTGCCATCGAGGCATTCGTTGATGTCTGCAGGGGGTTGGGCAGAGGGGGAGGGGCAGGGCCAGGGAAGAGGGTCAAGCACGGGGCTGATTCGGGACTGGGGCTGAGGACAGGGGGTTGAGATTGGGACCAGAGACTGGAGGGTGACATCCATGTGTGGCAGGTGGATGCAGTCTCACCCATGCAGCCCTGCTGGTCAGGTGTGCTCTGGAAGCCAACATGGCAGGAGCACTGGAAGGTGCCAATGACATTGACGCACTGGTCGTGGGGACACAGGCCATTGCTCAGGGAGTACTCGTCCATGTCTGTTGGGGTAGCAATGGCTGCCTGGGACCCAGCATGTACAGATGGGCGAGGGGCCCTTTCTGCCATCTGTACAACTATGAGACACGCAGACACACATGCACACTGACGAGCTCATGCTATAGGCAGCCACACACAAACACACCCACCCTTGTACAAATGTACCCACACCCAGATATACACACCCACATGCACGTTCACACAAACACACTTTCACATGCAAACAGAATCATCCTCAGTAGACACGAACAGATACACACATCCACATGCACATTCATGCAGATGCACAAACACATCTCACACCCACTCACAAGCAATTGCTCTTGTGTAAAAATAGATACATACTTATGTAGACTCAAAACCACACCTGTATGTGCCCACATACAAACACACAGCCACTCTTGTATAGGCGTACTCACATATACACAGATGCATTTGCAAGGTCACACACTTACACACAAAGACACACATTGACTGAACTAGAACACTTGCTCTTCTACTTTCGCATCCACGGACATACACATGAATACACTCCCACTGCCTCATGCATGCGACCAGGGAAGGACTGGGACACTCATGCACACTCACACAGAGTACACACTCAGAGATACACACATACACTCCCGATATCTCACTGACACAGCTCCCACTCGCTCCCCTAAGCACTCGCCTGGTGCGCACGCACCCTCACATGCAGTGCCCCCGGCCGATGGCGTGAGTCCGGGAGGGCACTGACAGGCGTAGCTCCTTTCTGTGTTGGAGCAGGTGCCTCCCCGGCACAGCAGGGCGTCCCGCGCACACTGGTCCACGTCTGGGCCCCTGGAAGGAGACGGCAGGTGTGAAGATGCAGACGCGGGAGGGTGTGACGTGGCTCTCCAAGCTTCTCACTGTGCCCGCCTCCCACCCCGGCCCCGTCACCCCAGCTGAAGCGAGGAGAGCCTGGAGGCTTGGAGCGCAGATGACCCAGGGAGAGGAGCTTCAGCGGGAGCTGCAGCAGTCACATGGGGCGGGAAGCTGGAGGTTTTGAGAGGCGCCCCCTGGCGGACACAGAGGGAAAGCAAGGCCCAGCCCGGCCCCGCTGCAGCAGTGCATGGAGCACGCGCCCCGCCCCGCCCCCCACCCACCCTGCACCCCAGTGTGATGCGCACCTCCTAACCTTCAGGCACACGCAGGGCCTTTGCACACGCTGCTCTTTCCCCAGGCCTCTCTTCTAGGCTCTCTTCACTTTGTTTACCTCTACTCTCTCAGCCACAACCTCAAGCCAGCAGAGTGGGACACCCCCAGGTCCATGCTCCCACTGCACCATGTGCTCTGAGGGTTTGTTTTATTAATGCCTGTCTCTTCATTAGGTCATGAGCCCAAGAAAACAGCTCTCTGGTAGAAGCATGTGAAAAAGTGAAGGGAGGGCCAAGAGCCTCCTCCCTCCTGAGCCCTCTCTTCCATTCAGGCTACAACCACCTTGGGAAAACTCTGAGAAGGTTGGTCCCGACCCAGTGTCCTTTGGGAATGATGCCCCATGATGTCCACACTCACTGTGTCCCAGCTGGAGCCCAGCTGCCACACACCTGACCCACATCCATCACAGCCCTGTGCCCACTATCTTCTGCTGTACTCCAAACCCTGCAGGCATTGCCCTGGCCAGGGGCTGCCACCCGCCGGTGCAGCTTTTCATCAGCATGAAGCTGCTCTCATAGCCGAAGAAACATTTGCACTGGAAGCTGCCCAGGATGTTGACACAGGCGCCCTGGCCACAGAGGCCGGGAGAGATGCGGCACTTGCTGATGTCTGGGGAGAGAGGGTTCGGGCCAGGCCACCGCACCTACAGATGCACAGGGCTAACCAGGAGGAGCCCCAAGCTGCCAAACTGAAGTGAGTGGGGGAATGGGGGAGCCGGGACTGCACACCAGAAGAGGGCAGGAGTTTCAGCCCAGCCTGGAGGCCCCTGGAGGTCACCTTTACCAGACTCTTATCTTATAGTCAAAGTCTCTGAGACTCAGAGAGGGTGGCAACCTGCACTGTGTCACACAGCATAAGAGGTGCCTAAACACGCATGCTTGGATTCCACTATACATTCGTGGCCCTCATCCTTGCAGGTGCCCCCTGCCAGAGGCAGAGGTGGGCATGTACCTGTGCAGTTCTTTTCCTGGGCGTCCAGGGTGAAGCCCCCTGCACAGGAGCAGTAGAAGCTGCCCACGGTGTTGCGGCAAGTGCCGTATGTTCAGAGGCCAGGGAAGGCTTTGCACTCATTCACATGTGTGATGCAGAAACACCACGTGTCGTTGAACTGTCTGGCCCATGTTTCAAATCCTGAGCTTTCTCACCTCCAGGCCTTTGTTGGTGCTGTGGCCTCTCCCCATGCTGCAGGCTCCCTGTGCCCACACATATCTTTATAGAAGGGCTGGCCTGATAGGAAGTCTCTGCTGGCAAATCCTAGCCCCGGGGGGCACAGGTTAGTAAATGCCAGGGACTCGGGCATGGGGCACGCCTCACATGCAGCCCCCCAGGCAGCCTCCACGGAGCAGCGGCAGACATCCATCCGGTACTTGCTGGGCAGGAGTGTCCCACAGTCATCCTCGTCCCAGCGTAGAAAACACATCTCCAGGCGCATATCTTCATAAGAGACAGTCATTGTCCAAGGCCCTGCCACAGTGTCCACTGCCAGACAGGAAGTACAGCCTCACTCAGCAACACCATCTGAAACCTCTACCCGACAGTGAGAATGAAAGGGGTAACCGGATCCCCCTGCGATTTGATGTCATCTAACAGCTACATTTTAATAACTATAACTACCACCACTAGGGTATTTGTTATGTGGACACTGTTCTAAACTCATCTACCTAGTTAATCTTCAAATAACACCAAGAAGAAATATTATCATGCTCATTTTACAGGTGAGAAAACTGAGGCACAGAAGGGTGAGGTAGCTTGTCTGAGGCCAGACAGCTAAAGGCAGAGCCAGGTTCAAACTGGACCTCCTGGCTCCAGAGGCTGTGTACTTTAATCTGTAAAACTCCAGAACAATATGACAGCAGACAAACCTCCCTCAATGCCAGAGGCAACAGAAGTATCTAAGAGAGGGGCCAGCTAACTATGGCTCAGGGGGCCGGCCATTTGTCTTTGTAAGTAAAGTTTTATTGGCACAGTCACATCCATTTGTTTCCATACTGTCTGCAATTGGACTGCACAGCAGAGCTGAAGTAGTTGCAACAGACACTGTGTAGTCCACAGAACTAAGTATGTTCACTCTCTGGCCCTCTGCAGAAAAAGTTTGCTAATTCCTGGTCTAAAACAACTTTTCTCTCTTTATAAAAGGAGCATCCATTTAAGTGGGCCAATTTGAAGATGAAACCCTGTTACAGAATTTCTAGAAAAAATCCAGAAGTGCTGTGATCCACAGAGATCCTTAAGTTTTTGTACCTAGGGCATTGGTCCCAGGCCAACGATTACACCTGCCCAGATGTCCCCATCGCATCTGGACCTGACCCTGAGTTCAGTGCAGGGTGCCCCCATTTTTCTTTACTCAGTTATTTTCTTTCCTTACATATTTTTTGGGGGTCAATGAAAAGACCTGCTGCCTGACCAAAACTCGGGTTAGAAGGACATCACAGGTGAGAAGGGTCACCAGCACCATTTTCCTCACAGTGACTGGCCCCAAGGTGCCAAAGAGAAGGCTGCTGGGGGTTGATGGCACTATAGGAGGAAAAACCATAGTATGTGGAGCCCTAACTGCTGGTTGACAGATGCCCATGCCAGGAAGCATCCAGCTCAGGTGTGGGTAAGAGCAAAGTCAAGAAACCCTCATCTAGGGGAAAATTATCTCAGTGCCTTTAGGGGCAGCCACAGAGGGGAAAGGTATGCACCTGGGACACTGAGGGTACCTCATGCTCAAACTTCTATGTCAGCCTCACCTGGTCAGGAGGAAGAATAAACAAGGCTGCAGGTGTCATTTCACAAGACTTTACTAGGTGCAACGAGCTTCATTGAGGAGATAGTTAAGTGAAGAGGGAGACTCCCCCAAATAAACGTCCTTCAAGATGTGTCAGCAGGTGGGCAGGGGATGGACCCCCTAAATGCCCCTGTTCCTAGGAGGGGTCTCCAGTCACTGGGGTAGAGCCACCAGAGAAAGAGTAGGTGGCTACACAGGCCCACCCACGGACTCACCCATGCACAGCCGGCCCATGGCACCCAGCATCAGGCCCTTGGAACACTTGCAGTGGAAGGAGCCAGCAGTGTTGCGGCAGCGCCCATTGCGACAGACCCCGGGAAAGACCTCACACTCGTTCACATCTGGGCAGTGGCAAGCACAGAGGAGAGGTGAGGGCCACGGCTCCTAGATGCTGCTCTCCTGGGGCTCAGGACCCCCAAGTTGTCCTCGAGGAAGTGGGAGGGGACAGAGCGAGCCTGGGGCTGCAGAATCATGGGGAAGGTCTGGGTATCAAGGAGGTGGTCTGTCCCAATCTCAAAGACCTGGCCTTCATAACATGTGGCGGCTGGGAGGACGGCCCCAGAGGGGCAGGGCATTAGTTACCTTCACAGGTGAGCCCCTTCCAGCGGGCAAATCCACGGGCACAGGTGGGGTCTGTGGGCAAGAGAGCTGGAGTGGGGATGGGGTCTTCTCTCCATCCAGACCCAAGTCACCTGTGCTATCCCAGTTCTCCCAACAGGCACCGGGCAGGCCTGGTGGCCACACTTGGGAGGCCTCCAGAGCTCCTCCCCTGGGGGCTCTCAGGGCATTACCCATCTTGCCACATTCACAGTGGCTCCCCCAGGCAGCCCCCAGGGTGGCACAGCACTCAGACCGCAGAGCAGCTCCACGAAGGTTCACCTCGCAGCAGCCATCCTGCAGGTGCCCTTGCTGCTGTCTACAGGGGAAGGATCACTGTCTGACCCACTGGGCCCACACGTGCACACCAATCACAGAGTCCCAACCCCTCTAGCAAAGAGGTCAGGAGGCAGAGTCCCTGAAACTCATGGGACTGGGGCCTCTCACCTGGGCAGAAAATTCCCCTGGGCCCCGGTCAGCTGCCGGGCACATGCACAGGCATAGGAGCCAGCCAGGTTCCAGCGTGCACCATTCACACATGGGTCAGACAGGCATTTGTCAATGTCTGCAAGGACAGCCCCCCACCTGGCCAGGCGCCCCTGCTCCTCAAGGCATGGGATGCACTTGAGTCTATGCATGTGCGTAACAGACAAGGTGTGTGTGTGTGGACAGAGTGCACAGGTACAGGCATGCATTTGCACTGAGTCTTACTGTGCACCCATGCAAGCATGCTGGAGTTCAGGGTCCTGGGAGTGTGCATGTCTGAAAGGTGCAGAGACAGACACAGTAGGGGATGATGACGCTCAGCAGGTCATGGCACAAGAGAGCAAGAGTGAGGTGAGATGGGAGAGAGGTGGGTGCTATGGGAAGTTCTGTCTGTAAGGGGAGAAGAAAAGGAGACAGAGCTCAGGGAAAGGTGGGCTCAGGTGGAAGGTGTGTGTGTGCACACGTCTCTGTGAGTGCTGCAGGTCCTGTAGATGGGTAAGATCACCATCACAAAGTGTATGTGGGCAACACTGGGTGTGTGTGCGTGAACATGTGTGCATGAGAGAGGATGGGCACGTATTTCTGCATGTAGGAGGGTATGTGTAAATACACATGTGTAACTGTGAACCCGCACGTGCAAAAGTATGAGCAAGTGTAGGTACACACCTATCTTTGAGCGTGTACACAAAGTGTGTGTAACTGTGAGGGTGTCTGTGTGAATATGGGTGTATACCTGTGTTTTGATCCCCCATGTGTATAAATGAGTCTCTGATCACGTGAACATTCATATATGAGCGTCTGAGTGTATCCATAGTGCATCTTTGAAGGAGTAACTGTGTAGTGTAAAGTAATGAGAATAAGTGAGTGTAAAAATGGGGGTATATGAGGTCTGTCCAGAAAAAGTCCAACCACTCTTAATGTAGCGAGAATGGTTTGTGCTACATCAATGTAACCTGGCAGCCAAGGAGAGTGGACTGGCATAAGCATGTGTGAACAGTGACTTCACAGCACTGGTCAGTGGAGGCAGCAGACACTGTTGAGTGAGCATGCATACTGTTGGGGCCATCACATTCAAAATGACTGAGTGAGTAGAGCAACAAATCTGCACCAAATTGTGCATTAAGCTTAAACATTCCTTCGCAGAAGCTATTCAGATGATTCAGAAGGCTGCAGCTGTGGGCAATTGGTGATTGGCAGCTTTATCACAACAATGCACCAGCTCATGCATCACGTCTCATGCAGTCTTTTGGTGAAACATCAAATCTCCCAGGTGACTCGGCCCCACTACAGCCCAGATTTGGAGCCCTGAGACTTCTGGCTTTTCCCAAAACTAAAATTGCCTTTGAAAAGGAAGAGATTTCAGACCGTTGATGAGAGTCAGGAAAATATGACGGGGCAACTGATGGCAATTGGGAGAACTGTGTGAGTCCCAAGGTGCCTACTTTGAAGGGGACTGAGGTGTCATTGTCCTGTGTACAATGCTTCTTGTATCTTGTATCTTCTTCAATAAATGGCTTTTTCATATTACATAGCTAGATATCTTCTGGGCAGACTCATGTGTTTCAGTGTGTATAACAGTGACACTAAGTGTAAGTATACATTTGTCCTTGAGTGTGTGTAAGTTTAAATGTGTGTGGGTGTGGGCATACACCTGTCTTTGAGCACAAATGTGTGTATACACAGCATGCAGTGTAAGCATCTGAGTGGGTCCATGCATGTGCACAAAGCATGCAGTGCATGTGTCTGAGTGTGTGGGCCTGGGTGTACACACCACACGAAGCATGTGTCTGTGTGAGTATACACCCCAGCAGCAGGCCCAAGATCCTGAACCTTCACAAGCCTGTGTTTCTGGCCGGAAGCTATAGCTGACAGGGCTGTTCTGGCACCACCTGCTGTCACACGGGAGGCTGTTGCAGGCACATTCATCCACGTCTGCAGGCCGGGGCAGGAGAGCAGGGTGAGGGCTGTGCAGTGGGGAGGCCTGCCCACCGTCTGTCCACTGTCCCTGGCCTACTCACCAGTGCACTCCCTGCCAGTTGTGCCTGCCTTGTAGCCCAGGTGGCAAATGCACCAGTAGCTGCCCTGCAGGTTCTCACCCTCGCCATTGGCACAGACGTCGGGGTCAAGGGCACACTCGATGTCTACAGCAAGAGGATTGCGTCACCACAGCCTCCAGAAGCCAGGTCCCCCGGGTCCAGAGCTCCATAGCCCTCGAAACCAGGGTTTCTCAGCCCTGCAGACATTGCCAGGTGGGCAGTTTGCTGTGGGGACCATCCTGTGCATTATTATAGGGGCTGAGCAACAGCCTGGCCTACACCTGTGAAATGCCAGAGGCACTCACTCCAATATTTCTCCAGACTTTGCCAAATATCCCCTGGGGGGCAAAACTGTCCCCAGTGTAGAACCCATGGAACTTTTTATAGATGCAACACAATAAAAGTAAAAACATTATAAATGTAAGAGTGCAGGGTGCTTACTAGTTTGTGCCAAGCATACTCATGCATTTGATCCTTGCAACGCTCCTAGAATGGGTCCTATTACTATCCCCACTTTACAGACAAGGAAACTGAAGCACAGAGAAGGTAAGTGACTGTCTCAAGGATACTCAATAAGTAAATAGTAGTGATGAAATCTGTACCCAGGCATCTGGGGGTGGGGTGGGGGATAAGCAGGGGCAGGGCATCTGTCCATCCCCAGTGGCCCAGCAGTGGATAGAAAACTCAACCGTCTCACAAGTCCTCTTATTTCTGCTCAGACGGTTCCTCTCTCACCCTCTTCCTCTGTCTGTATTTGGTCAGCAAACAGATGAACAGAGATACACACAGCTGTACAAATAGGGCACTTTGGGCTGAGAGCTGCTGGCCACAGGAGACCAGCCATGTGTGTCCTTCCAGGGGGAGGGACAGGGATGTGAGAGGAAGCACAGCTTCATGTCTGCCATCTCTCTCTGCTCTGGGCTGAGGTGTGTGCGTCAAAATTCACGTACTGGAGTCCTGATCCCAGGACCTCCGCATGGGACCTTATTTGGAGATAGGGTCCTTACAGAGCTAATTCAGTTAAAACAAGGTCATTAGGGTAGATCCCTAAGCCATTTCAATGTGACTAGGTCCTTATAAAGGGAGAAATTAGGACATAGACAGCTGCAGAGGCCCTGTGAGGATGGAGGCAAAGGCAGGATGACACTCTACAGACACAAGCTAAGGAACCCAGAGTGCCAGCAAACCACCCAAGGCCAGGAGAGAAGCAAGGGACAAGCTCTCCCCTGGCCTCAGAAGGAGACACCTCTTCCTGACACCTTGGTCTTGGACTTCCAGCCTCCAGAACCAGGAGAGGGTACATTTTGGGTGTTGAAGCTCCCAGCCTGTGGTACTTAGTTACCACAAACTGCTGCCATGCCCCACCACAGCCCTGCACTTCCCCAACACCCATCCCCACTCACCTCTGCCCTTGGAGGTCTAGACCGCTGCTGCACAAGGCCTGAACTCGGCTGGGGGGCAGGGCAGGGCGAGAGGGTCCAGGAGCCATTGCCCAGTGTAGGCTACACCATAGGACGTGGCCCCTTGATGTTGGGCAAGAGTTTGGAATTACGATGCCTCCCAATGGAGAAGGCATTTTCCTGCAATGTCTTGAAAAGAACCCCAGTAGAGGGATTCCCCCAGCTCATGGAAGCCACGACCCCAGTCCCCTCCTACCCCCAGGGTGATGAGTTGGAAATAAGGGCTGCAGGGAGCTCGGGGCCATGGAAAGCAGGTGTCATCAGCAGCTCACCAGAGTTCTTGGCAGGACACAGCTGGCAAGGCTCTCCAAACCCGTGGACTGGGCTGGCACAGCAGCACTCAGGTTTGGTCATGGCGCTGTGTAAGGGGCGGGTGCAGGAGCCATTGTTGACGGCCCTGTAGCATGTGCTGCGCACAGGGGCGTCCACATACACACTGCCATTGGCGCCTGCCACCAGCCCCCACAGGCAGCGACAGTGGAAGGAGCCCTTGGTGTTGGTACAGTAGCCATTCAGGCAGATGCCAGGGGTCTGTCGCTCATCAATGTCTGCAAGGGTGTGGGGACACTGCGAGGGGTCCCAGACCCCTGCTCCTGGCCCTCCCCCTCCTCCCCATCACCTCAGGTTCAGCCTCCACACTCACCCTCGCTGTATCAGCCACAAGGCACCAGCAGGAAGGTGGGTTTGCAGAGACACGTGAAGCTACCATCCTCATGGAGGCACACGCCATTCACACACACGGCGGTGGTGGCAGCACACTCATTTTGATCTGGGGACACTGGAATTGGCTGGGTCCCAGCAGGCCAGGCTGGGCACCAGACCCTCAATGGGTCACCACCGTCTGTAGACCAGCAACTCCGGCTCACTTCTCCAGGGCGGGGCTGCAGATGAGTCCCCAGGCGCCCTCCCTGGGGCAAGGGAGCCTGACCAGACAAGACAGGGCTGTCTGTATCTGTGTGCCTATCAGCTTGTCTGTTGGAACATGAGCCCCTGCTGGGCCACGCCTGGGGCCATGTGCTCACATCTGTATCTTTGGTCCAGGTACACAGTAGGTGCTCCATAATATGTGTTCTAAGTGGAGTAAGTAAGGTGGTGGCTGTATAGCATTGCACTAAATGCCACGGAATTATTCCCTTAAAAAGGGTTGAAATAAATTTTACACTACATGTATTTCACCACGATAAAAAAAAATGCCAAAATAATTGCGTACATGCGTGGTGGTTGTACAATGGGAATGTACTAAATGCCACCGAATTGTTCACCTAAACATGGTTAAAATGGTAAGTTTTATACACTATGTAGATTTTTCTGCAAGCACTTCTGAATGAATGAGGTGGCGGTTACCCAACACTGGGAATGTGCCAGGTGCCACTGGATTGTCCACTTATGAGTGATTAAATTTATGTTGTGTGAATCTTACCTTAATGTTTTAAAAAAAGAAGGACAGGGAAAAACAGTGAATAAGGAAGTAGTCTAATTTAAAGGAAGGTGGTAGATGCAGTAATGAGCTGCTGACCAAAGCACCAGTTTTGAGTGATAAAGAGCTGCACTGAGAAAGAAGGAAAAAAAAGAAACGCATGCAGGAACTGAAGGCCCGTGCAAACGTGGGCACAAGTGATCACAGCAGCGTCATCCATAACTGCACAAAGCGGGGATCACCCCAATGCCCCTTGGCTGATGAAAGGGTAAACACAATGTGGTCTGTTCACACGCTGGAATATCGCATCATCATGAACAAAGTGAAGCACTGACACTCACAACAACTTGGGTGAACCTTGGAAATATGATGCGAAGGAGCCAGACACAAAAGGCCACAGAGCATGTGATTCCATTTATACAAATGCCCAGAACAGGTACATCCACAGAGACAGGGAAGAGAGTAGCCTAGTGCTGGGGGCTAAGGTAGGGAGCAAGGACGCTGCAATGTCTAGTATGGAGATGAGGTGACAAAGGTGTAAACTTAGAGGACAATGACACTCATACAACTCTGACTGCACTAAAAATCATCCAATTGTACACTTTAAATGGCTACTTTTATGGTGCAGGGATGACAAATCAATAAAGATGCTAAAAAATTTTTTTTAATGAAAGAATACAGAAAGGAGGAAATCCTTTCTGATGAGGGAAAACTTTAAAGGCAGATGTCCTCGAGAATAAAGAGGGTCTCAGTGGTGCCCACCAACTCTGCTGGCCAAAGCTTGGATGGCACCCCCTCCCCACAGGCAACCTGAGGGTGGAGTACTCTCCACTGTCCTGATCCCAGGCCAGACTCTGGGGCCATCATGGGACAGGAGAGAGGATGGGCTTTGGACCCAGAGTCAGAGAGCCCTTCCTGGAATTCATGGAGGGAGTTCTAAAAGGAAGTAATGAGGAGTTAAGTCAGAGTGGACAGAGACAGGAAGGCTCTCAGGCAGGCTGGCCGGGTCCAGAGAGGCGAGCAGAGGACCCGCCATAGGGAGCAGACGGGTGATACAGCAGGAATAAACATGTAACATGGCTCTAAAAGGCAGCTCAAGGGGCCCAGAAGCCCCCTACCCACCTGCCCACCCTCAACTCACCCACACAGTTCTTGCCATCAGGGCTGTGGTCAAAGCCTGCATTGCAGACACACTGGAAGCTGCCTTCTGTGTTGATGCAGTAGCCATGGTGACAGAGGTCACTGTTGACAACGCATTCATCTACATCTAGGGGGAGGGAGGCAGACATCAGCAGGTGGCCCCACTCAGACTCATTCAGGCCAGAGGTGCTGGCTACACCTGGGCAGCATCCCCTTGTCACCCCACTCTTGAATGGGCGGTTGTACCCAAGCAGGCCTGCTTGGAGAGTGTGGCCTGAAAACCCTCGTGGCACCAGCAGTGATAGGAATCGGGGGGTGTTGATGCAGTCTCCATTGCAGCAGGGGCTACTGGAGCAATCATCCACGTCTGCAGGCAGAGGACCCTGAGCCCCGGCCAGGCAGGGTGCGCCCGCCCAGCCTTCTGCAGCCCACCGATGCACTGTCCCCAGATGTTCTGCGGGTAGCCCAAGTTACACTCGCAGCGGTAGCTGGGAGGGGTGGGCAGGCAGCAGCTGTTGGAACACAGGCTGGTGAACTGCCGACAGACATCAATGGTCTGGTTCAAGGTGGCTGTACTTGCGGTGGGGATGATGGGGCAGAGGGTGCCTTGAGTGTGGCCTGGCCTCTAGGTTCCAACACCCACTCTGAGGCTGGGATGCTCTGTGCCCAGATTCTCCCACATCAGGGTCACTCCCCAGATTCCGAACCCACCTAAGTGAGACTGCCACCCTAGGCCCAGAGAAGCCCAGACCCCCACTCCAGCACTAGACCCTTATGCAAGGCCTAACACTGATTGAGGCCCAGATCCCCAACTACCCCATTGCCAGTCCACTGTGAGTGCACCTCCCGCAGGAGTGCACGGTCAGCAGCCCACACCAAAGCCCCGGCCCTCCCTCTGAGGTCCGGACCCCTCCTCCAGGTTTTGAACCCCTCCTCCCAAGTCGCAGGCCTTACCAATGTCAGCATCTCCCAGGCCCAGGCTGAGAGCTGCATGCCCAGTGGAGCTGTGAGGGTTCTGCTGTGCCGGCCCAAGGCCAGGACCCACATCACCACTGGATCCAAAGCCAGGGAGGTGAAGGAAGGGGCCAGAGTAGGAGGACAGCAGTGGAAGCCCCTGGGCACACAGTAACTCGAACTCATCTTTGAGGAGGCGGGCTTTGAGGCCAGAGCTCTGGGTCAGAAGGTGGGAGGCAGCCCCCAGGTCACTCACCAGAGTCCTGAGGGAGACAGAGCCAGGGGACTGGGCCAGCCACCCAGCACCTGCCATTTCCACAGCAGCACTGTCTGTGAGTGTGGCAGCCAGCGAGGTCTCTGGTGCAGCGGCCCAGTCAGAACCAAGAAGCAGGTGCCAGTCCAGTGGTCTGCAATGGGAGGTGGGGCGATCGGTTCCCAGCCCTGTGTTCAAATCCCAGCTCCACCAGCACTGCCTACATGACAAGTCTCCTGGCCTCCCTGCGCTCCCGCTTCCCCAGCCATGGAATGGAGGTGCTCAGAGCACCCACCTCACCTCAGAAGAGTACCGTTTGAATGAGAAGTAGAACGTGCTGTGTCTGGCAGGCGGCCAATCCTCACTGAGTGAGGATCTCACTACCAAGATTTCCACATTACCCCAGGGAGGTCATTTTGGGGTCATGCCAAGCAAAAGCATTCCAACACCTAAAGCTAGCACTGGTAGTAAGCTCCCCATTGCTATGGGTGTCCAACTACACTGATGAAGACCTTGGTTTGGATGTCCACCCTGATGGGATGTCTGGCTGGACTTTCAAGTGGGGACTCCAGGATCTAGAGCTGTGCCTTCCCACCTGCCAGCCCTGGGCATCCCAGGAAAACCTGAGAGGCTGTGAACTTGTGGAGGGGCCCGAGAAGCAGAGTGGTGGATTGGCAGCTGCACTCCCTGGGGAAACTGAGGCAGAGGCTCCCCAGGCAGGAGAACCACGACACTCTTCCACCTTCCACTGTGCCCTTGAGTCCGATGGCTTCACTTTGTGTTCGGATTTCTTGGGCTCTGACTCACAGAGAATATTTCTAGGTTTAAAAATGCACAAATAGCCCTGGCTGATGTGGCTCAGTGGATTAAGCATGAGCTTGCAAATCAAAGGGTCGCCAGTTCAGTTCCCAGTCAGGGCACATGCCTGGGTTCCAGGCCAGGTCCCTCATGGGGGGTGTCCTAGAGGCAACCACACATTGATGTTTCTCTCTTTCTCTTTCTCCTTCCCTTCCCCTCTCTAAAGATAAATAAATAAAAAATAAAAATAAAAACACACAAATCTTGAGAGGTGGCCCACAGTGGAGAAACCCCTCCCACCAGCTGGGAGGGTCCTTGACCTGCCCCAGGCTGAAAAAACAAGCAATCTTTCCACTTCCCCTGCCACACCCCAAACATCTGGGGACCCCCCATGGCTGGTGTGAGAGTGGGGGCTCAGTAGTTCCAGCACCATGCCAGGACCTCAAGGGGGGCTGGGCCTGCCCACACAGGGCAGGTCAACAGACTCATTCAGGGTCACACAGCTGCTAATGAGGAAGGTGAGATGGGATTCCCGAAACCCAGGGGCTCTAACCAAGCAGCTGCCACGCAAGTAGGGGAGACAGAGACAGAATACAAGAATTTTAACAAAAACGAGGCTGCACTGCTTATTAAGCACCCACTGTGGCCAGACCCTGCTAAGGGGTCACAGCCCTGGTTTCACTGTTCTCCTGTCTCCGTGGCCTGTACTGAGCACCCACCACATCCAGCCCTGGGCAAACCAATTCTCAGACTGCACTTCACCCTCTCCGCAGCTCCATGTGGTGGGCACTGCCAGGACTCCCGTTTTACAGATGAGGAAGTTGGGGCACAAAGAGGTTAAGTCACCTGCCCAAGGTCACGGAGTGTGTGAGCAGCTTGGGTGGCAGTTGGAACCCACAAGTGAAACCCAGGACCATGTTCAGAGGCAACCTGACCTTGGTTCAAATCTAAGCTCTGATGTTTGGTAGCTGGGAGACACCTGCAAGTCCAGGGGACGTGCCCTGATGTAGCATCCGTGCCAGTCATGGTTGGTCACAGCACAGTGGCAGAACTCCAAACACAACATTCCTAGTCCTGCCTGGTAGAAGCCCAGCCAGAGGGGCCTGGAGGTGCTTTGGAACTGCCAAGCCCTGCCCTCCTCCTCAAATCAGGACTGCCCATCCCCCACTACACATGTCATAGTCCTGGCCCACCCTGTTGGCCACTAGCAGCCTCTAAGGTCTAGTGACCAGCTCACGAAGACAGCGGGACAGAGTGAGAAGCCAAGGGCCTCCGGCCCCAGCCAGGCTGGGTGAGGAAGAACACAGGAGGGTGGGTATCCTGGCTGGGGGTCTGGAGAGCTGGATGTGGGCAAACCCCTCTTCTGGGCCTCTGTTTCACCATCTCAGTGTGCAGGGGGAGATGGGATGCTCTTAAAAAGTCTTTGGGAGTGAAAAGAGGGACATAGAGACAGCAGGCCAGAGAAGTTAATGGACAGAAGGGGTACAGATAGAGGCTAGAGGGCTAGAGGGGCATAGAGGTGAAAGTTAGAGGGTCAGAGGGGCTTGTGGAGTGGGGGAGAGAAAAGGCCCAGATAGAGGACCAGACGGCTAAAGGGCACAGAGGTGGGGGGCCAGCGGGGCTTGCTAAGGCCCAGAGGGCAAAGAGCCTAATGGGTAGGGAACCCTAACGCCAGAGGGAATAGAATCCAGGGTCCAAAAAAGACAGGATATAGAGATCAGAGGGCTAGAGGAGCCCACGTGCTAGCAGAGGGCAAGGGGCTTGCCTCCTACCTGTCTTGTGCCCTCCAGCCCCCTCAGGCCCTGGCTCGACCAGGGAGCGGGTGCCATCCAGGCTGCTGATAAAACCAAGGGGACAGGTGCACACACAGCTCCCGGCTGTGTTGGCACAGGCACCCCCAGAACAGAGGCCTGGCATGCTGAGACACTCATTCACATCTGTGCCAACACCAGTCAGAGCCTGGACCCCACCAGCCCTGGGGCCTCCTCTTCCTCTTCCCAGGGGAGCCTGAGCAGCCCAAAGCACAGTGCAGGCTCCCCTCCTAGTCACCCACCTTTGCACTTGGCACTGTTCTCACTGAGCTGGTGTCCAGGTGGGCAGCAACAAAGGAGCCCACAGTGTTGATGCAGTTGCCCCCAGCACAGCCCTGGCACTCACCCACACTGGTAAGGGATGAGAGGTCCAACAGAGGAAGGAACCAAGGCTACACAGGCTCCCACTCAGCCCTGGCCCCCAGGACCTCTTTCCCTACTTGCTAACCCCCCACTCACCTTGGCAGGCCCCTGTATGGATATTGGGAACAAAGCCATGGCGGCAAGGGTGTGGCTGTGCTGAGCAGAGCTCACAACGAAGGCCCCAGGCACGGCCCACCATGCCACAGCAGAGCACCTTGGTGCAGACAAGGCCCATCAACTGGTGCTGGCACCTCTCGGGGTCCACTTGGCCAAAGCAAAGCCCCGTCTGGTAGTCTGTAGGACATGGGGGTTGGCAGCTGGCCTCGGGCTGCCCCCAACCCAGAGCCTCTGCATGTCCATCCCGCAGCCCCAGCTCAGGCCTCTCGCTCTCTCACCTGGGCCACTGCAGCTGCCTCCTTCCCCTTCCCAGCCTCCCTCCATGAACACACCAGGCTTTTTTTTTTTTTAGTTTATTTATTGATTTTTTTTTTAGAGAGAAACATCAATTTATTCTCAATTTGTTCCACTTATTTATGTATTCATTAGTGATTTTTTTAATCCTCACCCGAGGATACGCTGATTTTAGAGAGGGGAAGGGAGGGACAGAGAAATGTAGATCAGTTGCCTCTCATAAGCACTCCATCTTGGAACCAAACCCAGAACTTAGGTGTGTGCCCCAACTGGGAAACAAACCTGTGACCTTTCATTTTAAGGGATGGCACTCCAACCAACTGAGCCACATAGACTGGGGCCCTTGGTTGACTTTTGTATGTGTTCTGACCCCAAAACCTTGGCATATCGGGACGACGCTCCAACCAAGCAACCGGGCCAGGGCACACCAGACTTTTTCCTGATCACGCCTTCAATCACACTGTTCCCCTTCCTTATCTGATGAGCTACTGCTCACCCTTCAAAATCCTTTCTCCCCAAAGCATTCCCCAATCGACCTCCAAGAGAGAGGCCAGGGCCTCTAAGTGCACAAAGCTTGGGCATGTCTGCAGACTCTGAACAATGCACCCTCCCTCCAGGACTGCGTGGGGATCCATGGAGGTCCAGCTGGAGGCCCTGTCTTGTCTCTGAGCACATCTGGCCTTGCCATACCTCCCAGACTTTGGGAGGGACCCAGAGTCTGCCTAAATGCTCTGGACCCCAACACCACATCCTTGCCCACTGCGCCCAGGCCCAGATGGGACTTCTTGGCTCCATCCTCCATATGGTTCCAATCAAGTGGCTGGCACTGGATCAAGAGAAGCCCTCCCAGAAGGAGAAGACATCGCCAGTCCCCTCCCAGGCTGGAGGAGGAGCTTCACAGAGACTCCTGCCCATCCTGACTCCCTAGGCCAAAACAGCCTTCCCAAGGTCTCAGCTGACTCGCTCAGAACCCTGGAACCCCATTTGCCCTTGCCAGATGCACAGCCCTGCCTCTCTCTGGGGCCCTCACTGTCCACCACCCACCCCAGACCTCTCCCTTTTCCCCCTCCCCAGTGAATTCCAATTCCATTTCTGGTCAAATCCAGTTCCCAAAAGCCCACCCTCAAACCCAGGTAACCCCCCAGGCCCTCCAGCTTCTAAATCATCACTACACCCTCTCTGACTCAGCTTTGGCCACAGAGGCACCTCCTCCCCCAAAAGCAATGCCCCACAGTGAGGTCAGTCCAAAAGCCCTGGCCATCTTTGCTGTCCTGGGCTCCATGGCCACACTGGGCACTCTGATGGCTCCTACAGCTAAAAAATTCAGCCTACGTACCCCCAAAGCAACCCCCTCCTGTTCACTTACTCCTCAGACTCCCATGGGCTCTATTTTTAATCTGTGCCCTTAAGTTGCCCTCCCTTCTCTTCCTCCAGGACCTCAACCATCTGCCTGGTTGCACTACCTTCCCCCACCAGTTTTCAGAGCAGACATGGGATTTGTGTTTGCCTCCATCCCTCCTCTTACCCCCATGTTCAACTTCTAACAAAACATCCCTGTTTCCACTGTCTTAGTTCTGGCAACAGCCTCCCAACAGATGTGGCCACCCACCTCAGCCCAAGGGGTCATTCACTTGTCCATCTCGTGAATGCCAGCTTGTCCCTTCTTCCAGGAAGCTCTCCCTGACTCCATTCCACAGAATAGAGTTTCTCTGCCTTTCACAGCAGCAGGTGAGGAAGGATGGAGGCCAGCTGGACCCTCTCAGGCCCTAGCCATGTCTCGGAGGCTGCCAGGAAACCCCCTCCCTTCCCCCCGGGCCTAGCTTGGTACCTCTCTCACACTGAGGCCCCATGAAGCCATACACACAGGCGCAGTGGTTTGCACCAATGCAGCGGCCCCCATTATGACAGCTGTGGTTGCAGACAGCAACAGGAGGGAGAAGGGAGAATGGCTTGAGATTCCCCAGTGGCAAAGGGAGCTGGGCCCTGGGCAAGCCCTTCCAGATCCAGGAATTCCCATGATCTGGCCCAGACCCAAGGATAAGACTGTGACGATGAAGGTGTCCTCTCCAATTCCTGGTCCCCAAAAAATGACCACGGGCAGTGGGCACGTGACAGCAAAGCCCCTCTCTGGAACCCCTGCCCCAGACATGCCTGCAGGGTACTCACGCTGCCCACACACAGTGCCTGTGTAGCCCCTCTGGCACAGGCAGGACTTCCCTTGGCAGCTGCCCCCATTCAAGTAACTCACACTGCACCCTGACCCTAAGGATGGGGAAGAGGGACGCATATGTGAGGCGGCAGGACTTAGCATGCCCAACCCGCTCTGGTCCTCTAGCAAAACCAGCCAGGCTCCCAGAGGCCTCCAGGAGCCTCTAACCTCCTCCTGCATCCCAGGGGCCACAGCTGCTCACCTCGGCTCACCCTGAAGCTGGGGGCCAGCCTCTAGTCCACACAGGCACACAGGTTAGGTTGGGAACAGATGCCCTCACCACAGGTGTGCCTGCAGGCAGTTGGCAGGGCAGAGAGGGCAAGGACCCAAACCCTGTGCCATCCCCACCCTGTCGGTGCCAGACTCCGGGGCTCTGCTGGAGCTACCAGAAGAGGTGCTCTTTGGGCCAGAACCGCTGAGCAGCAAGAACAGAGGAAGAGGTGCTGGGGTGGGGGGATGCTCTCCCAGGGAGCGGAGTCTAATTCTAGAAACTGGGGGAGAGACTGGGGGAAGATAGAGAGAGGACAGAGTGAGAGACACAGAGAAACACAAAGAGATAAGAGAAAGACAGAGACTGAGAGAAAGAGAGATAGACATACTGAGAGAAAAAGAGAGAGAGACAGATTGAGAAAGAAACAGAGACTGAGGAAGAAAAAGACAGAGACAAAGACAGACGGACAGAGAGGTGGGCGTGGAGACAGAGAAAAAAAGAAACAGGACCAAGGGAGAAAGACAGAGAGAAATAGGCAGACAGACACAGGGAGCTTGCAAAGCCAAGCATATGAACTGGGCAGGGTGACGTAGGAGCCTGAGGACATCGCCAAGTGCCATTTCTTGGGTGCAGCCCAAGAAACGTATGGCAGGTTCAGCTGTACACCCTCAGCCAGGACCACCTGTACACAGGACTGGACTTGCCAGCAAGTAGGAGAGCTGCACCAGGGTCCCCTGCCTGCCCCTCCACCTCCGCACAGCAGCAGCCCTCACATGACACACTGGGTTCCTGCCAGGCGGCGTCCTCCAGGCAAGGCAGCAGTAGGCATGGAAGCGGGAGCCACACACATTTGGCCTTAGGGAGCACACAGCATGGTTGGTGAGTCCCTGCTCGGCTGGATGTACCCTGGGCCTTGTTCTCTCCCACCCAAGGACAACCCAACCCAGCCCCCACACCCTGGGGCCTCCCAGCATCCTGGGTACCATGCACCCCTGCAAGATGCCTGGGCTGTCATGCCTATGCACACTTCCAGGACCTGCAGGCTCCACAGCCCCATCCCAGTGGCCCTGGACACCCATCACGCACGACAGGGCCACCCATGCGAGCAGGAGCAGAGCCCAGGGCCCCCAGGCCATCATGAGGGCAGCAGCTCCTCTCCTGGCCAAGCACAAACACTCCAGAACTGCGGTGTGTCCCTTAGAGGCTGCGGACAGGAAGCAGAGTCAACCCCAGCAGAAGCCCTTGGCCATGGGGCACCCAGACCCAGGAGCAGTGGGACAGCTGACTGGAGCCCACAGAAGCCCAGGGAAGAGTCCAACCCTGACCCAGAAGCAAGCAAAGAGTCAGAGAAAGCATCTCACAGGAGGCCTGACAGTTCATAGAGAGAGTGAGCCAGGAGAAGAGTGTGGGGCAAGGAGTTTTCAGTGAGAGCAGAGGCAAGAAGGGCATGGAGCTGAGTGACAGGGACGAGACAGGGACCAGTGGGCCAGTGTTACAAGAGCGCAGAGCTGTGTAATGGAGCTTCCACATGTAGGTCAAGGATGACGGAGAGCCCGTGAAGGGCTTTTAGTGGGAGGAACAAGGGCAGACATGAGTGTTCAATGGAGCGTGCAAGGGCTGTAGGGGCTCCAGAGAAAGGGTGTGGGAGAGGAGGCTGGGCAGGTGTCCCTAAGAGGGAAGGCAGAGGAAAGGACCTCAAAGATAATGAGAAGGTGGAATCAACAGGAACTTAAGGGAGGAGGGAGACATGGAGGAGACTCAGAGAATTCTGGCTGGGAGGGCCTCAGGGCTGGGAAGTGTTGACAGTAAGTCTATGGGAGGCAGCTGACCTTCTGGGCAGGAGCCAGGGGGCAGAGGTGGGGACTTCCCAGTGTAGAGCACACCCCTCCACCCAACAGGGAAGGGTCAGCTTTTGTGCCCACTTCACAGATGAGCAAACTAAGGTCATCATACAATTAGTGAGGGGCTGAGAAGGGGCGGAAGCTGGGGCAGAAGGAAGGGAGGGAAAACAGATCAGGGGCATCCCCCTCCCCAAGGGATGGCTGGCTCTCTCCATATCCTGAAACAATGGGAAGGAGATGAGGACAGGTCCACTCCTGGTGGAGGAGATGACTAGGCAAAGGTTTGGAGGACCGAACCTGAATGCTTGGGGGAAAGAAGCCAGATCAGGTGGCCTTGGGGGAGGGGTGTTTTCAGGTCCCACTTTCAGGACCAGGGAAGAGAGGAAATGGACCTGGGTGGAGAATGGTGCCAAGTATGCTGGGTGCCCTTGCGCCAGTGGCTGCCCCTCTCTGGGCTTTGGGATGACACAAGAGCCCAACCGGGTGGTCACAAGGTCCTAGAGAAAGGAAAGAGCCTTTTCAATTTTGGCGGGGAGGCGGAGCAGAGTCTCCCGGCAGGGGAGGAGCACTTCCTCTTGTTTGAGAGCTGCCCAGGCGGACGTGCAACTCCAACGATGCCTTCTTCAGGCAGCCAGCGCAGCCTGCCTCCGCGTCCCGGCCCGCCTCAGGGGGTTCCGGCCTGGCCTGACCCGGGTCCTATCAAATGAATGAGCCGGGAGGGCGCGCGCGGCCTGAGCAGGACGAGGCGCCCGGCCGAGAAAGGTGGAGGGGGAGAGCGTCTCGGAAGCTTTCGGGCCGCATTCTCCAGAGGGCAGGGCCGAGGAAGCTGACCAGGTGCTGCCAGCACGCTCTGCTCCTCACTCACCAGAAGATTGGGGTACGACGTGCGCCCCATGCAGTGTCCCTCCCGACCCCGCGGGTCCCCGAAACCCGTGCACAGCTTGGAGAGGGGAAGGAGTTGGGCCCGGGGTTTCGTGCTGCAAACAAAGGAATCCCCTTCCCCGACCCAGTCCCCTCCTTCAGTCCCGGCTTCCCCCATCTCTGCTCTCAGGTCCCCCAAACCGCCGCGTGGCCCGCGCTTTCCTTACCTGGGAGCCGGCGCGCGTGGCGACTGGAACCGCGAGCAGACGCGCGGAGCTACGCGCGCCAGGAACCCGGAGCGGGACAGCGAAGCTGAGAGGCCGATCCCACTGAGTTTCCAGAGCTGCCACTCCGGGGAAGTTGGGGGCAGGAGGAGTTGGGGGAGGGTCCGCTTGCACCTCGAAGCTCCCAGGGCGGGGGACGGGGTCCGCGATCCGGTCTGGGGGAGGGGCTGGAGCTGGTCGAGGGGCTGGCGCTCCGGGGTAAGCTATGAGAGGCTAGAAAAATGCGAAGTAGCACAAAGCCAGGGCGGGGTCTGAGACGTGGGGTGGGGGCCTCCAGACGCCTGGAGCCCGGCGCTGCGGGGACCAGGTTTTCAGAGAGAAGTTGAGTTGGTGTTGGCCCTGAGGTTGGGCTCCGATTTGGGGCGGCCTGCTAGAGAGTCAAACCTAGAGGTCCCGGGTTTCACCTAGGAGGCCCTTCCAGGGCCTCCCAAGCCACCTCCTCCTCCCTCCAGCTCGTATAATTCCAAGGGTGACCTTGGAAACTCATCTGGTGCCTGGAACTTGAATTTAAAATCCAAGGGCCCCTAGAAAACGTGGGCAAAACATTAGGCAAAGGTACGTTTCCTGAAGAAAAGCTCCACATTTTTGTATCTGATTTTCAAAATAAAGGGTTCAAAAATCCAAAAGGACTTTCTGTACCTCAGTTTCTTCACCTGTCAAAAGGACCAGACTTCAGAATTTCTGCTTTCCATTTGGAAAATTTCCAGCGTTCCTCACCACTTTTCCACCTTTGAGATCTGACACCACCAGAGACCCATAACATGGAGATTGGTCAGAAGCTGCTTGTTGGACCTAGAGCTATTGGTCCACTCCTTGAACTCCTATGCATCTGGCAAAGCCCAGTTTAAAAATCCCTTCCCCACCCCCAAATTGTTAGTTTACCCTATTGTTAGCTAAGACAAGGGTCTCAAGGTCTGGGCCATTCTTACTAAATGCTATTCTTGCTAAATGTTAAAATGTAGCACAGTATTTTGCAGGCAAGCTAAAAACAGAAGGAGCTTGATAAGAGCCCAACCCAATAAGTAGCCAACTGAAATCAATGTGTAATTGACCAAATTGTGTATATAATCAATGGCTAAGCCTCCCTTTGAGGAGACAGAGCTTTGGCTATGAATCCCCTGTCTGGTTTACTTGCTCAAGTAAAAAAAACTGCCTTGCAAGCAACCTCCACTTGTTTCGGAAAACAGTGACCCCCTTGAGTTCTGTAACTGTTGAATTCTCAAAGCCAATTGTGCTGATCATGCCTCCATCATAGCACTGCTGGAATGTACAAAATAAATAGCAAGTAACAATTTGAACTAATATTTATCGGGTGCTGTGTGCCACACTTGATGCTAAGTGTTTTGTACATATTATCTCATTCAGTCACCAAAAAACCCTATGAGGGAAATACTCTTATAATCTCACAATGTGGGTTCCAGGAGACAGACCTAGGCTCTGACTATCCTGGGCCAGAGAGAAAAGGTGGGGGAGGGGAGCATTCTACCTGGGGGCAGGAGCCTGGAAAGCTCAGTAGAAGAAAGGAAATCAGAAAAGAGGGAAGCACAGGTGGAGGAAAGAGCACAGGTAAATGCCCTGGGAGGAGAAGTGGAGCATATGGGAACTGAGTGAGGCTGCAGCTTTAGGGGAGGAGAGAAGAGGCTGGAGCAGCCGGGAGCCTTCAGTGAGTGTCCTCAACCTCTGAAGGGAGCCGTGGTGGGCTCCCAGGAAGGGGAGTCACCCCAGGGGCTGCCCTGTGGGGTCTAGGTCTGGGTCTGGGCAGCAACAAGGGCCCCAGGGCTGGGCTGGGGAGTGTGAGGCAGAGGGAACTTTAGGGACAAGATTAAGGGCACCCTGGCCAAGGAGCCCAGCAGAAGGTTCAGGAGTGGAAGGGTGGGCTAGGGAAGGAACCCGAGGGTCAAGTTCCACAGTGGTGACAAGTGTGGCAGGGCCCAGGGGCTGTTGTAGATGGCCCAGCTTCCAGGGACAGATATGTCTGTCATCCCTTCCCAGGCTCCTTTGCCAAGATCCAGCCTGGTCTGTCCTTCAGCCAACAAGTGACCCCCACCACGAGCAATGGGACGGGGGCATCGGTTGCTCCAGAAGCAGCCCAGTATATGTGCAGAAGGTAGGAAGGGATGGTCCCATACCAGGGACATGGCCTGACCAATGCTGAGGAAGCTGGTGGATCAGGCAGTAGTTTGGTTCTAGAAGTCTCCCTACCTGCTCCCGAGATGCAGGTAGGGAAGGTCTCTATAGGATGTGGCTCTCTTGGAAGTCCCTGCACACAGAGGTTCTCAATGACACTAGGGAGTGAGTGCTTCTTGCCATTGCACCCCCACCGCTGTCCCCCCATCTTGCCTTCCAATGGCACCACTGTGGGATTGCTTCCACTGCCACCCGGCCCTGAGTGTTTGTTACCTGTGTGGTGTCTCCATACACCGCCTGTCTGGAAGGAACAGCTAGACTCTCATCTTCCAGCATCCCAGTGCCACCCAGAGCTGTCATAGGGCACAGCGTGCCACACAATCTCCCTGGCAATATTATATCATCACCTAGTTACTATTACAGGGTCACCCGTCACTGTCACCCACTGCTGTGACCCTTTCATTGCCATCTATTAATGGGAAACTTGCTGGGTCCTCCACTGCCCATGACATTCGTGTGATCTCCTGTCACCTTCATACCTTCATCTTGTTGCTGTGACCTTGTCACAGGTTACTGTCACCCACAGCATCGGGATTCTTAACCTGCAGGAGACAGGAGTCAGCCTCTGCAGAAAGAACACTTGGCTGGGGCACATCCTTGGAAGGCTGAAGGCACATGCTTGGGGGCTTTTCAGCCAACAGGCTTGCCCCTAAATCTCCTGCAGATCTGGTCCCACTGAGGCACTTTCCAGTCCCTCCTGACTCCCCAGGCTCAGGGATGCTTGGTGATCCTGGACTCCAGAAACCAGAGCCACCCTCAGGAGAGGGAGGGCTAGGAACCCCACTTTCTGACACCTGCCTCGGTCAAAGTTCGGGGCAGAGGCACCTGGCTGGAGGAGTGTGGGACTGGGACGTGTGTTCCCCCTGGCTGTGGGGTGCTGGGGCACTGGGGACCCAGTGTCGGTTGTGGGTCTGCCTCATGAAGGGGTACCTTGAAGGCTAGGGGAAGGTCACCTGGGTTGCCTGCTGGCCAAGTGAAGGGCAAAGGTTCTGTATGCTGTGTTCTTCCTACTGTGTCATCTCTCACTGCTCCTTCACACTGTCATCTATCACTGTCATAGGCTGTTTTATTGTCATCATCGCTCACTGCAACTGTCTCAATGCTGTCATCTGTCATTTTCATACACTCTCCACTCACTGTCCATTGTTACCTCATCACCACCTCCCTGCCAACATTACGTCAATCCATAGAATGTTTTTTAATTATAGCGACAACTGTTGCTGTCACACTGTCTCTCCATTACCCTCAGTTCCTATTCATTGTCTCTGTCCCTGTCACATGGCCACACCACACTGTTCTTGTCACCCTGAGCACCCCCACTCTGCTGTCACTGTTAAGGTCATTGCAAATGAACAAATGAATGTCTGAGTCAACCCAGCTCCACTCTTTCTCCCAACAAACCACCCTCCTCTGACTTTTCTGTGAGTGTCCCCCTGCACACAGGACTCGACAGTGCGTGTTCTGAGCCAGGAGACTCTCAGTGTCCATTAACACAGGCCTGAGGGTAGGCAAAGCATGCCTAGGAGCCCCAGGTCAGGGCTGGGGACAAAAAGACATGGAGTGGGGAGAAGGCCTGCAGCCCGTGGGTCGGGAGGCGGGGGTGAGGGTGCTCTGGGCCTGCCTCGGCTTGTGACTGGGGACAGAGCTCCCTTTGTCTGAGCACGGGAAGCAGCTGAGCTCTGCGCAGAGGAGGCATGTGGGCAGGGAGTTTGGCCAGATGCCTGAGGAGGCTGGTAGTGGCAGGTCCTGGAGGTCCCAAGAAGTCCCTGAAAAGGTCAGGCCTGGGCTGGACAGGGCAGAGAGAGCAGCTGGTCCCTGAGGACTTCCCCCTTCGGTTTTCCAGAGATGACAGCAATTCACAGTGTTCACTGTATGCCAGGCTGGACACTCCCAACAGGTCCCCCGGGCAGGCTCTGTGATCTCCCCATTACACATGTGGGGAAAACCAAGGCACAGAGCCCTCATGTCACTCATCCCAGCTCACAGCCAGTAAAGAGCACCAGCAGACCAGAACCCAGGTCACAAAGGCCCAGACCTCAGTCTCCGGGCAAGGGGAAGTCGCAGCGGCCAGTGACCCTTTACTACATACACATGTATGCTTTTTCTTTAGCGGTAACCACAGATGTCAGCACTGATGTACATCGTATTGTCCTTTCTTTCTTTTGTCTTAGTCAAAATTTCTTTTGTGTGATCGAGGCTAGAGTCACGCTTGGGTATCAGCTATTGCCTTAGTGTGCTAGGGTCCTCGAAGAACAACTGCTGACCTTATTCACTGACTCTGCCCCCCCCCCCAATGGCATGGTCAGTCACCAGGTTAGTGACATGCATTAGATTAAAATAAAATAAAAAAGTTCTTTTGTGTGGAGAGGGCTTAGTCATTCTTCTTTCGGTTTGTGGAGGACTCCGTTGGTGAGCTGAACTGTAGTTCATCCACCCAGCACCTACTTGTCTGTGTTCAGACAGTGCTGCAGGAATAGCCCAGTGCCAGTGTCATTCATGCTAAACACCAGACAGCGTCTTTAGAACTCGGGGTTAAAAAAAAATATTTTATCTATTTATTTTTAGAGAGGGGAAGGGAAGGAGAAAGAGAGGGAGAGAAACATCAGTGTGTGGTTGCCTCTTGCACCCCCCCTACTGGGGACCTGGCCCACAACCCAGGCATGTGCCCTCACTGGGAATCAAACCAGCCACCCTTTGGTTCTCAGGCTGGCACTCAACCCACTGAGCCACACCAGCCAGGGCAGAAATAGTTTTGTTATGGAAAATGTCAAACACGTAGAGGTAGAGAAAGGATATAGAGAGTGTGGTGAGCCTCTGTGGATCCCTCTTCGGCTTCATAATTACTGATGCACTTTCTCTCTCATCACCTTACTGTCCCTGCCCCCCACCCCCACCCCAACCAGCAGCCTTTCTGCCAAATGTAAATGGAAACAGTGACAACTCCATACAGGTTCAGCCACCAGGAAGCACACACCCAGGATACACCAAGAACAGCTGTCCCAGGCGACTCCTGTGAAGCCAGAGTGACAGGGAGGATGAGAACAGCACCTTCTCAAGAGCATGGCAAGGAGCTCTGGAGAGAGCAGCAAGAGTCATCTGGGGACTATCAATGTGGCTTAGCCATCACATGGTCAAGCTGCCACTCAGCCCAGGGGACAAAAGGATGGCCACTGCAGAGACAAAACTGCTGGCCAGCGGGGAGGTAGAAGAAATGCTGTACCTCAAAGATACTTGGAAGTCAAAGGCAGGGGCCTCCAAATGGGGATGCCTTCCCGACAGTCCCGGACAGACAGAGTCATGCAACCACAATGGGCCAGCATTTCCTCAGCTAAAGACAGACTTGTGCTTCTGAAGGAAGGGGCCCCAGACTCTCAGCTGCCCCCCAACCACATCCCTGAGAGGGGACCTGCACATCCGGAAGGTCGTGAATTGGAGGGTCAAGAGGAAACCCTGGGAGAGTGAGCACTCGAAGCCAGAGAGCAACAGAGGACCAGTCTGCACTTTTGAGAGGCAAAGGGCTGTGATGGCATGAAGTACCACTGCTCACCCACTAGGATGACTATAAAGGAGAAGGAGGAGGAGGAGGAGAAATAATAACCAGTTTGGTGAGGATGAGAAGAAATTGGAGCCCCAGGCATTGCTGGTGGGAATATGAAATGGCATAGCTGTTGTGGAAAACAGTATGTTCCCCCAAAAGTTCAACACAGAATTTACCATATGATTTTGTAATCCCACTTCTGGGTACAGATCCCAAAGAAGCGAAATCATATTTGCAAATCTATGTTCATAACAGCATTATTCACAATGGTTAAAAGGTGGAGACGACCCAAGTGTCCATCAACACCTGAATGGACAAACACAATGTGGTCCATCCATACAATGGAATATTATTCAGCCTTAAAGAGGACATTATGCTGAGTGAAGTAAACCAGTCACAAAAGGACAACTACTGTAGGATTCCCCTTACATGAGGTCCCTAGAGGAGTCAGACCCATAGAGACAGAGTGGATGGTGGGAGCCAGGGGCTGGGGGAGGGGAAGGGAGAGCTAGTGTTTCATGGGGACAGCTCAGGAAGATGAGAAAGTTCTGGAGTTGGACGGTGAGGATGGTTGCACAGCATTGAGAATGTCCTTAATGCCACTAAATTTTACACTTAAAAATTATTAAGTAATCATTTCACAATATATATGTGTATCAAATCATTACGCTGTACATTTTAAATATATGCAATTATGTTTGTCAATAATTTCTCGATAGATGGGGAAATTTTTTTTCAATTTGGTAATTTTTTTGTTATTTAAGATAGTAAATTTTGTTATGTGTATTTTTAAATTTAATTTTAATTTATTTTTAGAGAAAAGGGAAAAGAGGGAGAGAAACGTTGATCAGTCACCTCTCAAATGTGCCCTGACGGGAAGCTGAACCCACAACCCAGGCACCTGCCTTGACCAGGAGTTGAACCAGAGACCTTTAGCTTTGAGGGATGATGCCCAACCAACTGAGCCACACCAGTCAGGGCTGTTATGTGTATTTTACTACATTTTTTAAAAATGTGGAGATGACAGTCTTACCTCTGGACTGGTCCAAGGCCGGTCTGTGGACTGCATCCATCCCTACCTGTGGCCTCTGTCACTGGCGGGTCACCTGGGCAGGACTTATTCCTCATCATTGTTCCCTAGGACAGCCACAGACATGACCTCATGCCAGATTCACTGAGTGCCCAGACTTCTTGGTTTTTGTTTTCTCTCTTGATGGAGAGAAAAGTCTGGATATTTATGCAGTTGTGGGACACACAGCTGCTGGCTGACGTTTCCCTTTACAAGTCAGGCGTTTCCTGCACATCTGACAGTTCTGGCACATTTCCAAAGTCCTCGTCCTTTCTCTGTTGTTAGGAAAGCAGATGGGGCTACTGGTTTCTGGGAGACAGCTAGAGTGGTGGGGCTGGTTGTGTCCAGAGCATGGAGTTCTGAATGCCAAGGCAGCAGTCACATGGCATCTGCCACACATTTTGTCTGCTGGCCTGCTGGGACCGTTCCCTCAGGTTGAAGAGTATATGCGTTTCCTGTAGCCATTGTAATAAATGACCACACACTTGATGGCCTAAATATTTGTGCCCTGACCGGTGTGGCTCAGTGAGTTGGGTGTCATCCTACAAAGGAAATGTCATCAGATCAATTCCTGGTCAGGGCACATGCCTGGGTTGCGGGCCTGGTCTGGGGGTAGGACGCACGCAAGGCAGCCGATCGATGTTTCTCTCTCAGCCAATCAATGTTTCTCTCTCATGTTAATGTTTCTCTCCCCCTCTTTCACCCTCCCTTCTCCTCTCTCTAAAAACTAAACAAATAAAGTATTTTTAAAAAATAACATTTGCTATCTGACAGTTCTGAGGGACAGAAGCATGGCTCTTGCTGAGCCAACATCAAGGTGTCAGCAGGGCTACGTTTCTTCTGGAAGCTCCAGGGAGAATCCATTCCCTGCTTTTTCCAGCTTTAGAGGCTCCTGCCTTCCTTGGCTCCTGGCCCCTTCCTCCATATCCAAAGATAGCAGTGTACCATCTTCCACACCCTCCCTGGCCCTCCTGCCTCCCTCTCCTAAGGACACTTGTGATGGCATTGGGCACCCAGGAAATCCAGGATCATCTCTCCATCATCTCCAGACCCTTGACTTAATACCATCTGCAAATACGTATGGATGTTAGGTCACTGTCACAGATGCCAGGGGTGGGGTGTGGGCAAGGTGTGCACTACTGCCCCTCTGGGGCAGGTGTGCACTACTGAGCCTACCATGGTGAGGTTCTTTGATAGAGCAGAAACCTCATCATCTGCTCCAGAGGGATGAGCAAGATGTGGGGTTCAAGCTGTGCCTTTCAAACTGCAGACCTCAATTTCCTCATCTTCCAAATAGGAAAAAAAAAACACCCTCTCTTCTGGTTATTTTCCTGGGAAATGAGGTGGAAGCAGGCTGACTAAAATGTGCTGTGGCCACAAGGTGGCCCAAGACACAGATGCCCAGTGACCCGGCCCTGAGGCCATTACCCAGTTCTGCAATAAGCATTATTGATCACCTACTGGGCACCAGGCACTGGGGACAGGAAAGTCAGCAGAAGCAGACCTGAGACCTGCCCTCCTGCAGTACGTCAGTCTGGGGACTGTTCCTTCAACCGACATTTACTGAGTGCCTACTGTGTACCAGGCACTACTCTAGGTGTGGGTGATGGGGAAGGGGGCACAGCAGCAAAGAAGGCAGATAGCCCCCGAACCCCATTCGAGTGATAGTAAGTGCCACGGAAGAGAGGTGCCTGGTGGTGCCTGGGGCCTGAGTTCAGCGGATGCTTCTCCAAAGTGATGACGTTTGTCTTGAGATTGGGCTGATAAAGAGGGGTTAAAGTAAGAGAAAGAATGAGAGGGAACAGCATGTGCAAAGGCCCTGAGTAAGCTGAGTGGCTGGAGTACAAGGACCAAAGGGAGAGAGGAGTGAGAGGTGATGCTGGGCCGTCTGGGAAACGTCTATATTTTAAGATCAGCAGGGAACCATCAAGGGGGTGGTTGCAAGTGGGTTCTGCAAAGACTGGGACCACTAGGCCAGGCACGGATTAGTACTGCTGGGGGAGGAAGGACCTGGCCCTGCCCCCAGCCCTGCCATCACACCCGTCTCTCTGGGACTGCAGTACTGCCCAGCCTGTCTCCCTATGGCCCCATCCAGCCCCCAGCTGCTGTCAGAGCTTCCACTTGCAGCCTTCTCCCATGCCCTTCAAACCTTGAGGATGTCATTTGTTCAGTCAACACCTATTAGGCACCTACTGTGTGCCAGGTGCTTTACATTCACTATCATGTTGAGTTTCCCTCATAACCCCACAACTAAGGACCACAGTCAGGTGTGGAGACTGAGGCCCAAGGATACAGTAGGTGAAGTGAGACTGTTGGACCCACAAGCTCAAGCCTCAGTAGCTCTCAGAGGACATGTGTGTGCCAGGGAATATCTTAGGTCCTCAGTGAACATTCAGTGAATCAGTGGATGAGCAACTGAGTGAATGAATGGTGGGCAAGTCCAGTGTGGCTGGGGGAAGGAGTGGAAATCGCCTGTGAAGAGGTAAGCAGGACTTGGATGGAGAGAAGCCTTGAAAGCCAAACCTGGAAGTGTGGCCATGACCTGGCGGCAGCTGGAAGCCATGGAAGGTTCTAGACAGAAAGCCACAGAATCTGATTTATGTCTGAGCCAGACCAAGTTACCAAGAGGGAGTCAATTGAGTCTGTGGCTAGGGGGCACCCAAGTCTTCCTAAAGCTTGTCTTCAGAACTGCACTGTGCAGAGTGGCCACTGGCCACAGGTGGCAGTTGAGCACTTGCAATGCAGCCAGTCCGAATCGAGATACAAGTGTAGAGTGCATACTGGATTCCAAAGGCTTTGTAAGAGAAAAAGAATGTAACATGACCTAAAATGATGATTTGGGGCACATTAGGCTAAATAAATTATTAAAATTTCATCTGTTTCACTCTGGCTGGGTAGCTCAGCTGGCTAGAGCATTGTCCCGATACACCAAGGTTGTGGGTTCAATCCCCAGTCAGGGCACATACAAGAATCAACCAATGAATGTGTAAATAAGCGAAATAGCAAACTGTTTCTCTCTTCTTTCCCCTATCTCTCTAAAATTATTAGATCATTTTTTTCCTAAATTTCACCTGTTTCTTTTTACTTTTTTGTAATGTGGTGAAGACTGTAACATGGATTACATATATTTCCATGGGGCAGTGCTGGCTTAGAGAAAAGTTACTATTTTCGACTGTGATGATGGGGCAAACTGACATGTTTTCTCTTACTTCCTCTTAGATTAATCATCCTTCACGGATGTTCTCCATGCTCATGAGCACAAGTGCATGCACATAATAAATAAACCGTGCAGAGATGGAGAGTTGGGCTCATTGTTTCATAAATGTAGAATTGTATGGGATATGTGCTTTTTCCCCATGGTATTGTATGGAAACTGCTCAGACTACCTGCTAAGGTGCTAATTCACTCTTTTTTTTTCTTTTAAAAATTTTTTATTGAATTTATTAGGATGACATTGGTTAATAAAATTATGTAGGTTTCAAGTGTACAATTCTATAATATATAAGAAATCTTTTTTAGCCCTGGCTGGTGTGGCTCAGTGGATTGAGCGCCAGCCTACGAACCAATGGTCATTGGTTCAATTCCCAGCACATGCCTGGGTAGTGGGCCAGGTCCCCAATAGAGGGCATGCAAGAGGCAATCACATATTGATGTTTCTGTCCCTCTCTTTATATCTCCCTTCTCTTTTCTCTAAAAAATAAATAAATAAAGTCATATAAAAAAGAAATCTTTTAAAATTACATTGTATTGTTCATGCTATTACAGTTGTCCAGTTTTCCCCCTCTCCACACACTTGAAAGCAGTGTGGACCTCCCCACACACTTCTCAAGGCAATCTCCACACCACTGTCCACGTCCAATGGTCATGCTTATATATTCTTTGGCTACTGTATTCCCTATGTTGTACTTTATATCCCCATGACTATTCTGTAAAAAACAAATTGTACTTAATACTTTCACGTTTTTTTCCCATCCCCTGACCCCCCTCCTATCTAGCAACCATCAAAAGGTTCTCTGTGTCTATGATTCTGGTTCTGTTCTGCTTATTTTTTTTAATTCAATTGTTAATGGATATTTATTGCCATTTTATTGTTCACATTTTTAATCTTATTCTTAAAAAAGATCCTTTAACATTTCATATAATATTCGCTTGGTGATGATGAATTCCTTTAGCTTTTTCTTGTCTGGGAATCTCTTTTAACTGTCTTTCAACTCTAAATGATAACTTTGCTGGGTAGAGCAATCTTGGTCATAGTTTCTTCCTTTTCATCGCTTTGAATATGTCTTGCCTGTCCCTTCTAGCCCACAAAGTTTCTTTTGAGAAATCAGTTGACAGTCTTATGAGAGCTCCCCTCTAGGTAAATAACTGTTTTTCCCTTGCTACTTTTAAAATTCTCTCTTTCTCTTTAACCCTTTCCATTTTAATTATGATGTGCCTTGGTGTGGGCCTCTTTGGGTTTATCCCGTTTGAGACTCTGTGCTTCCTGGACTTGTATGTGTATTTTCTTCACCAAGTTATGGAAGTTTTCTGTCATTATTTTTTCAAATAAGTTTTCAATTTCTTGCTCTCTCTCTTCTCTGTTCAGTGCCCCCATGATGCTCATGTTGGTACACTTGAAGTTGTCCCAGAGACTTTTTACACTATCCTCACTTTGGGAGGGATTTATTTTTCTTCTTGTTGTTCTGATTGGGTGTGTTTTTCTTCCTTACATTCTAAATCACTGATTTGATTCTTGGCTTCATCCACTCTACTGTTGATTCCCTGTAAATTGTTCTTCATTTCAGTTAGTGTATCCTTCATTTCTGACTGCTTCTTTTTTATGGTTTCCATACTCTTTTTTAACGCTGTTGAGGTTGTCACTAAGTTCACTGAGCATATTTATAAGCAGCATTTTGAACTCTGCATCTAGTAGATTTGTTGTCTCCATTTTGTTTAGTTCTTTTCCTAGTGTGTTGTTCTGTGCTTTCATTTGGGCCATGTTTCTTTGTCTCCTCATTTTGGCAGCCTCCTTGGGTTTGTTTCTATGTATTAGGAAGAGTTGCTATGTCTCCCTGGCTTGGAAGAGTGTCCTAATGTAGGTATTATTAATAATATTATTAATTATTATTAATAATTAATGGATACTATTTCTGTTAGGGATGATTAAAAAGTTCTGGAAATAATGTCAACTAGAAAATTTTTTCTTTAAGTTCTGGAATTAGTGATGATGGCTGCATGACAATGTGAATAGACTGAATGCCTCTGAATTATATACTTCAAAATTATTAAAATGGTAAATTATATGTTATATATATTTTAGCAAACAAACAAGAAAGGATCATAGACCTAGATGTGAAAAGCAAAACTATAAAGCTTCTAGAAGGAAACATAGGAGAAAATCTAGATGGTCTTTGGTTTGGTAATGGATTTTTAGATACATCAAAAGTATATTCTATGAAATAAAAAATTTGGTGTTGAACTTTAATAAAATTAAGCACTTCTGCTCTGCAAAAGATGCTTTTGAGAGAATGGAAAGTCAAGTCACAGAGTGGAAGAAAATATTTACAAACCACACATCTGAAAAAGGATTTGTATGCAAAATAGATGTTTCCAGGGTT
>VMDR010008459.1:0-36565 GCA_007922815.1 Macrotus californicus | reverse complement strand
CATCAATGTAGAGATAAACATTGATGGGTTGCCTCCTGTATGCTCCCTGACCCAGTATTGAGCCCAAAACCTAGTTTGTGCCCTAACTCAGCATTGAACCTGCAACAAATCAATGTTTTTCTTTCTCTCTCTCTTTCCCCCTTCCTCTCCCCCATCCTCTCTCTTTTCCTCCCTCCCGCTCTCTTTCTTTATAAAATCAATCAATCAAAAAGAAAAAAACAGTTATGAGCATCCTAGGAACTTTTCTGCAAGGAGTCCCAGATAGACCATAGTAAGGTAGAGAACAAGACACTAAAAATCAATCTGAAGAAAATAGCTATGGCCACTCTGCTCTGTACAGGACAAGGAAGTAGGCTGCATGGCTACCCACCCCTAAAAACTTTACACATCCTTATAAACCCTTTAAAGTCCACCTTTCAATGACATATGGAGGTGTCATGGTGCTCATATATTCCTTTGGGTCAATGGACTATATCAATATGTATATTGGAATATCCTTTATCACTTTCTATTTGTCCCACAATACACATCAATGTGACCTGAAAACAAGGTCCCAAACTACTCTGCTTCACTCAGGTATTGGCCAGAATACAATAAATTCTAGTAAAAAATAAATGGGTTCCAACAACAGACCTTTCTCACAACAGGAGTTCTGAAGTGTCATGTGAAAATGCCTTAGAATAGACTTCTTTTTTTTTTTTTGACTCCTTATGCTGAAAACTCAGTAAATTCTTTATTTTTTAATTAATGTTTTCTTGATTATGCTACTACAGATGTCCCAATTTTTCTACCTTTGCTCCACTCCACGCAGTATCTCCCACTTCCTCAGGCAATCCCCCCACCATTGTTCATGTCTATGAATCATGAATATAAGTTCTTTGGCTACTCAATTTCCTATACGGTATTTTACATCCCCATGGCTATTGTGTAACTATCTATTTGTACTTCTTAATCCCCTCACCTCTTCATCCATTCCCCCATACCCTCCTCCCCATCAAAATGCTCTCAAAATCCATGATTCTGTCTCTATTCTTATTTGCTTAGTTTGTTTTTTAGATTCAATTGTTGATAGATATGTATTTGTTGCCATTTAATTGTTCATAGTTTTGATCTTCTTTTTCGTAAATAAGTCCCTTTAACATTTCATATAATAATGGTTTGGTGATGATAACCTCCTTTAGTTTCTTCGTGTCTAGGAAGCTCTCTTTCTGCCTTTCAATTCTAAATGATATCTTCCGGGGTACATCAATATTGCTGTAGATCCTCGCTTCTAATGAGTTTGAATATTTATTGCCAATCCCTTCTAGCCTGCAGTTTCTTTTGAGAAATCAGCTGACAGTCTTATGGGAACTCCTCTGTAGGTGACTAACTGCTTTTCTCTTGCTGCTTTTAAGATTCTCTCTTTATCTTTAATCTTTGACATGTTAATTATGATATGTCCTGGAGTGGGCCTCTTTGTATCCATCTTGTTTGGGACTCTCTGTACTCCCCAGACTGGCATATCTATTTCCTTCACCAAATTAGAGAAGTTTCCTTTTATTATTTTTTCAAATAGATTTCCAATTTCTTGCTCTTCCTTTTCTCCTCTAGCACCCCTATGGTGTGAGTGTTGGGCTTCTTGAAGTTGTCCCAGAAGCTGCTTATACTATCCTCATTTTTTTAAATTCTTTTTTTCTTCTCATTGTTCTGATTGGTAGTTTTTTGCTTCCTTATTCCAAATCATTGATTTGATTCTCAGTTTCATTCACTCTACTTTTAATTTCCTGTTAAGTTGTTCTTTATTTCCACTAGTGTATCCTTCATTTCTGATTGGATCTGTTTTATGCTACTGATGTCTTCACTAAGCTCCTTGAGCATCCTCATAACCAGTGTTTTGAATTCTGCATCTGATAGATTGCTTATCTCCATTTCTTTTAGTTCTTTTTCTGGAGTTTTGATCTGTTCTTTCATTTGGGCAATGTTTCTTTGTCTCCTTGTTTTGGCAGACTTCCTGTGTTTGTTTCTATGTATTAGGTAGATCTGCTCTGATTCTGTGTGTGGCCTAGGTAGTAGGTGTGCTATGAAGGGTCCAGTGGCACATGATCCCCAATCACCCAAGCTGGGTACTCAAGGTGCACCCTTTGTGTGGGTTGAGTACAACCTTCACTTGTAGTTGGGCCTTGATTGCTGTTGGCAGATCACTGGGAGGGATTTACTCAGGCTGCAAGGACTGGATGTGACTACTTACCACCAATCGCCACCCTCTGTGGAGGATCAGCTGTGCAGGGGCAGGGTGGTGGTGCTCTGATACGGTCTATAGCTGTCCACTGGGTGCACAGGCTCTGGGGTTTCCCAGGTGGTGCAGGCCAAGGTCAGATTCCACTTATGCTTTGCTGGGGGCCACCCTGCCTGAGCTCTAAAACAATATGAGATGGCCATTACTTGTACTGGGCTTGGAGATTCCCAGGGGAAGTCAAGCTGTGAATCTAGGCTGGTTGCTGCCAGTGCTGGGCCTGTGGCCCCTAAGCAAGAGGTATGGGGTCTGGAGGCTCACTGAGGCTGGCTATTGCTTGTTTGAGAAGACTTGGGAGGTTGTGAGGGATGAGACAAGACCAGCCATTCATTCAGAAAAGCAGCTTGGGTGGACCCATAAGTTGGGTGGGGCAGAGTCTCTGGGGATCTTCAAGCAGGTCACATAGTGTTAGCCAGGTTGATGGAGTCTCAGATATGGCATCAGCTTGCTGCCTCTGTGGGAGGAGAGTTTATAAAATGGACAATGGCCTCTGCTCACCTTGATGCTAGACACTTCCCTGTCTCCTTGTATACCACTGTTGACAAGCGACTACAGGGAGTGAGTCTGATTAAGTGCAGTGGTGGTTCTGCTTGGGGCTCCAGAAGTTTTTTCCACTGACTCAATCCCTGTTGGTTTTTGTGGGAGTAAGTTATGGGGGCTTATCTTTCTGGCACTAGAACCCTGAGCTGAGGGGCCTGGTGTGGGGCTAGGACTCCTCACTCCCAAGATATCCCTCCCAAAATTTTATCCACCACATGTGGATGTGGGACCAACCCATTCTGCGTCTCTCCCCCTCCTACCAGTCTGGATGGATGTGTTTTCTTTCATTTCATTTCAGTTGTCTGACTTCCATTCAACTTGATTCCTGATGGTTCTGAGTGATGGCTGTTCTATATTTAGTTGTAATTGTGATGTGGGTGTGCAAGGAGGCCAGCCATGTTTATCTATTATGCCATCTTGACCAGAATAGTAAATTCTTTATATCTGCAAAGCATGTCTTTCAGTTTTAGGATTTTTTTAAATATGCTGAATAATTTTCTTCCTGCTTATTGATGAGAGAAAAAGAGAAAGAGAAACATTGATTTGTTGTTCCACTTATTTATTCATTCCCTGGTTGATTTTTGTATATGTCCCGACCAGGAATCAAACCAACTACCTTGGTGTAACAGGGTGATGCTCTAACCAACTGGGCTGTCTGGCTAGGGCCTGCTCTTTCTTGTATCTTACTGAAATGTCAATCAACTACTGGACCTCCTGATTGTTCCTGTAATTTCTTCCCTTTTCAATGCCCCATATGTGTCTGACAGCCTACTTTCTAGCAGCCCAGTGGAAATAAAAGGGTTCTTGCCTCATTGTCTAAGGCGCGGACTTTCCATTAATTCTACTGCTCTCAATTAGATGTCTGTCCTCTCCTGCCCTTAATTCCCTGCGGTTGGAGCGTGTCAGATTTAATTTCTCCAAAGAGTAATCTGCTTCCCCTTGTCTCTGGATATAAGAGGTGGTTGCCTGTTGATTAAGGTGCAGGAGAGAATCTGGTAGTTTTCCTTCTCATCATATAAACCTCCAACCAATCATGAGCCTTTTGGAGATTCTGGAATTTAACTGGTTTTGCTTCTTCTTATTATCTCCCTTTGCAAAAATTGTCTGAATAATGTAGTAAAGCTTGTTAAGTAGGTCTTCCTTGATACTGCCAAGGTTTGAATTCTGGCCCCTTCACCTACTAGGCATTTGACCATGGGCAAGCTATTTAACATCTGTGCTTCAATATTCTCATTTATAAATGAACATGGTAACATAACCTACCTCCTAAGTTTGTGATAAAGATTAAGTAACAACTTTAAAACGTTTAGAGAGGTAAAAGACATGTACACTGAAAACTACAAACGTTACTGAAGCAAATTAAAGAAGCACAAATAAATGCAAAGAAATCCCAAGTTTACAGATTGAAAGATTTAATATTGTTTAGATGTCAATACTACCCAAAGAGATCTACAGATTCAGTGTAACTCCTATCAAAATCCCAATGGCATTGTTTTAAGAAATAGAAGAGTGCATTCTAAAATTTACATGGAATCTTGAGGTACTACAAATAGCCAATCTTAAAAAATAACAAAATTATAGGTTTTATGCTTCCTGATTTCAAAACTTATTGCAAAGCTACAGTAATCAAAACTGTTTGGTAATGAAATATAGACATATAAGTCAATGGAACAAAATAGAGAGCCTAGAAATAAACTCTAACATATGAGGAGGGACCCAAAACAACCAAATTATCTTCTGGAGGGCCGACACCTTGTAGTATAGGCTTCCCCTGCTAGTTATTTTTAGGAACCCATATGTATCAATATACCAGCTGGCATTGTTGTCAAAGGTTGTGTTTGGCTTCAATGAATTTTTTTGGAAGACCCTTTCAACCCATTTGCCCGTTCCATGATGGGTGATTTATGAGTGCACCTGCCACACTGTGCTGAGTGTTCAGCAGTTTTTAACTGCTGTTCAAAAATGGCATGACCCCTGTGCCTCACCCTCCCTATTACCGGATCTCACCTCAAGCGACTTTTTTTTTAATTTCCTTGGATGAAAAAAGTCCTCAAAGGGAAACATTTTGCTGATGTGGAAGAGGTGAAACAAAAAAAGGCAGGAGCACCCAAAGGCATCAAAATCAACAAGTTCAAAAACTATTTTGAGCAGTGGAAAAAATATCTTGTATCAAATGGAGAGCACTCTGAAGGTGACTGAAGTTTAAATATGTGAGAATAAACACACAATTTTTTATAAATAAATTCTGGAGTTTTGGGGGGGGTCCCCTCTCATATAGGATCAAATGATTTTTGACAAGGGTGCCAAGACCATTCAACTGGGACAGTCTTTTCAACAAATGGTATATTTATATGCAAAAGAATGAAGTTGGACCATTTATTTTACACCATATACAAAGTTAACTCAAAATGTATGAAAGATCTAAATGTAAGACCTAAGAGTATAAAACTCTTAGAAGAAAAAAACAGGAAAAAGCTTCATGACATTGAATTTGTTAATGATTTTTGGCTATGATGTCAAAAGCACAGGCAACAAAAGTAAAAATGATAAATTGAACTATATTAAAATAAAAAACTTCTGTTCATCAAAGGATACAATCAACAGAGTAAAAGGAAACCCAGGGAATGGAAGAGTATATTTGAAAATAATGTATCTAAAAGTAGTTAATATCTAGATATAAAAAGAAATCCTGCAACTCTACTACAACAAATAACTTGATTTTAAGATGAGGAAAGGATTTAAATAGACATTTCTTCGAAGAAGATATAGAAATGGCCAATAAGCACTTGAAAATATGCTCTAGAAACAAAGGAAAATCAAAGAGCATCCATTGTTATTTTATCAAATATGGTACTTTTTGTTTTATAATGAGCATGTAATACTTATACAATTGAAATTTTTTTTTAGAATCGAATGAACAAACTGAACTAACAAGCCAAACAGAGAAAGACTCATAGAGAACAAGGGTGACTGCTGTGAGGGGCTGGTCAGGGGGTGGAGGGCTCCAGCAAAAAGGAAAAGGAACCCATGGACGTGGACAACAGTGTGGTGACTGCAGGGGACGGGGAGGTACAAGGGGGAGAAAATACAATAAAAAAATAATAACTGTCAAAAAATTTTAAAGTGGAATTGGGAAATATGATTTCACCCATTATTCCTCAAGGAAGGTAATTCATGGATCATTGCAACACCAAATGTTATAATATTTAACAAAGTAATCCACTCAATGTGCCTATAAGTAAATTTAAAATAGTCTGGCAATGGTAAACTCCAAATAAATGTTTTTTAAATTGTGTCAAAATCACATGAGAGGATACTCATTTGCTACCAAAGGATTAGCCCTGCAACCCTGAACTCATCAACAAAACCTCAAAGTGCTTACTTGCCTTTCAGCCACTGAACAGGCTTATCGCTTACCTTCATTAAGATACAAATAGCACAAGCCATGCCCACAGCACCCACTCCAACAATGGTGATCTTCCGCTGGGAGACTTTATCTTCCTTAATCAGATTCTCAATAAGCTGCTCCTTGACCGTGGACATTTTGAGAACCTGAGAGAGATAACGCAATTTCAGTGGAATCGAACTCCCTAAATAAGTCACTCTCACAGTTACTGATGTGCTTCATCACAATGAACAACTAAGAAACTACCTCTTGAGTCTGCAGAAAGCCGGAGCTGGGGTGGAGGGGGAGCCAAAGGAAGAATTTCCCAGTCAAGGGGTGCGGAGAGTGGAGCAAGGGCCAGCCCACCAGCTGCGGGGCTGCGGCACCAAAAGGCTTTTCGATTTCTCCCTGCCCTCACCCACCACTTTCGCCCCTCTACCAAATACTCACAAATGCTCTGCTTGGCGCAACTCAGTACAGACCCCCTGAAAGCATAACACACGGGTTTAAAGAAGATTTTTTTTAACAGTAACCCCAGAAAAGAACACCAACGGCATAACGTCAGGACAGAACAGCAACGGCAGCTAAGGTGCAAAGGCCAGCGACGGTTTGCTCCGAACCCCCACACCAGCACGCTCCCGCGCACGGCAGCCCGCAGGCCCCGCCCCCGGCCGGCCCAGCGCAGGCGCACTGGAGGACGCTTGACGGCCTCTGGGTGTGAGGGAGTGCTTTGGGCTGCAGTCTCATGATGTCCGTGTGAAGGATTGTAGACGTTCATGAAGCGTGTGCAGGAGAGGTTGTTGGAGAGCTGTTTCATCTACTTCAGCCAGCCTAGGCCTGGGACTGATTTCAGGGCCCTGGCTTCTTTGGAGACCCCACAACCACCGGGTCGGAGTCCCGACACCCATGGGAAAGCACCCTCTTGGGAGCAGGCCCTTCTTAGGGTGGTGCTGGCTTAAAACAGCATCCTGCGGGAATTGCTTCCAATTCCTGAGGTGAGATCAAAGATTGGCAACTAGTTTGGGAAGACCGTCCGTGGAGTCCAAAGGCATGCTAAAGGAATGTGGGCCCAGCTCTGGCTGGTGTAGCTCAGTGGACTGAGTTGCAACCTGTAAACCAAACGGTTGCTGGTTTGATTCCCAGTCAGGGCCAGTGGGGGGCGCAGGAAAAGACAGCTACACGTTGATGTTTCTCTCTTCCTCCCTTCCCCTCTGTCTAAATAAATAAATAAAATCTTAAAAAAAAAAAAGGACCTGGGCCGCAAGGATGGGAAGAAATTTAAGTGAAGTGTGGACTCAGGAGTGACCAACCCGACTTTGTGGAACGTATGTTTTGCGTGTGCTTATCACACCCTTGTCCAAACATTCATTGGCAGGAATTTTTTAATTTATTATTAAGCTCCTTAATTTCAGGATCGAATGCTGAAATAATGTTCGAATTTCTGTTGCAAAAACAGAAAGTAATAATGAAAAGGAAAGGCCACATCTAGTTTTTGAAGTGTGATTTTAATTTATGCAAAGAATTTGTTCATAACTCACACAAGGGGACACAACCTCCTCTGTCATTTGCATTTGAATCCTTTTCAAAATCTAAGGCGTAATTTATTTTCTGTATCAAAGCCTGTATTTTTTTATTGTATTTTTTCGGTATGTTTTTAATGTAGTTCAGATCATGCAATAACCCTGCTTAAAACCCTTCAATAGCTTTCCATTCCACTTAAATTAACCAATTTTTACAACCTAAGAGACATTCAAAATTTGGCCTCGTTCTACCTCTGCAACTTCATCTCAAAACATTCTCATCACACTCTCCCCAGCTTTTGCCAGCTTTTTCTTGGCACGAGACTTTCTGATGGACATGGACAACAGGGGAGAGATTGCAGGGGAAAGGGGAGTATAAGGGGGTAAATGGTAATGGAAAGAAATACAATTTAAAAAAATTTTTTTAAAGACTTTTTGTTATTCCCTCTATTGGAAAGTTCTTCCGTAGCCCTTTTCCGAGTTCATTGCTCATTTTCCATCTTGAGCATAAATGTCACTTCCTCTAGCTTTCCTTGACCAATGTGTCAACTACCACATCCCTACAAACCTCCTATTCCTCTCATGGCACTTTAACAACCTACTGCCAGCCCCAAGCAAGAGGTGTCTATGGTAGACAGGAGCAGCAGCCGCTGTTGGTCCTGTACTACCCCTTAACGTGTGTGCTTCCTTCCATAGCAACTCTCTACCCTTGTACCTCTTTTACCTTGAGCCCGAGAGGGAGATCCTGCTGAAAGGGATGACCTCCAAATTCAGGCTCTACACCTGCTTCATGCCCATTTGCTTAAGGAGATATGAGCTGGTAGTGACCAAACTGCTCTAACTGAAGACTCGTCATTCATACCTGCCCAAGGTGCAGGGTAAGGTATTGGCAGGAGCTTGACATCCTCCCTGCCTGAGTGGGTTCTCTGGTGGCGGTGATCCTAGCTAACCTATCATTTTGCTATATTGCAGCAATGTGAATACAGGAGTGCCAAGACTGATCTGGCATATTCCAACATCTACCAAAGTATAGTAGGCCCTCAGAAAAGAATTTGAAAGAACATGGTTCTGATGTCCTGATAATTTTCTCAACATAGACTTTAGTGAGAAAAAAAAATTTACACGTACACACACATATATAGATATAGGCCTACATGGAAGGAGAACCATGTTCTGAACATTCCAATTTGCTTTCCACACTAACTGGCAACTTGTGTGAGATGGGGCTAAGACCTGCTTAATCTACTTCCCAGGGTATTAAGACTAAAATACGATCATATTCCATTAAAAAGACTTGGGGCTCCTTGAAGAGTTGGCCTATTCCTTGCCCGAGACAGGAAGATACAAGATGTCCCCGAAACACTGATAATGACAGAAAGCAAGAAAGCTTTACAAGATTAAATCTGAAAATTTATAAGATTAGTTAGGAAGTCTCTCTTAAGCATTATTTTTCAGTCTTGCTGGTGTTGACTAATTTATTGCATCAAGTAATATGAAATTAATAAATGTAAATATATTTTTTAAAAGACTACACGTGCTTAACTTAAAAGGCTCTAGGAATAAGTACATATTTCTTTATGGAGAAATTTAAAAGTCCTAAGATTAGATACTGGTGATAGTACACAACTATGTAGGCCCTCAGAATTGTACACTTCAAGAGTAACTTTTATGGTACGTTACATCTCAAGGCTCTTTTTGAGAGCCTATAGGAAAGCAAATTCTGTCATTGTTAATTGTCAAGACTACATTAAGTAAGTCTTGTCATTTTACAGTTAAGACACATAACAAAAAAGTACAATTCTTTCCCTTACGTAGCTCTCAGGAAGGAAATTTGGGGAAAGATCCTAGAGAAGTGATAACAATAAAGTTGTTCTAGTTAACCTCTGGAAGTACGGTTTTTAGGCCTGGATAAGGGTCATAGTTACAGAAATATTTTAAGAAATCTAAAGAAAAATTTTGAGTAAACAATCACCAGGTCATTTGATTTAAAATTATTGAGTACAGTAGTCCCCCCATTCATCTAGTTTTACTTTCCATGGCTTGTTACCCAGTCTGAAAATATTAAATGGAAAATTCCAGCAATGATTTGTAAGTTTTCAACTGCACGCCATTCCAAGTAACATGAGATCTTGCACCATCTCGCTCCATCCTTTCTGAGCCATGAATCATCCCTTTGTCAAGATTACCCATTCTGTATGTACTGCCTACCCACTAGTCACTTAGTAAGTCACCTCAGTTACCAGATCAACTAGCCCCGGCTGGTGTGGCTCAGTTGGTGGGTTGTCCTCCTGCAAACCAAAAGGTTGCTGGCTAGATTCCTGATCAGGGAACATACCTGGGTTGAGGGTTCTGTCCTGTTGGGGCATGTTTGAGAGGCAACTGATCAGAGTTTCTCTCCCTCTCTTTCTCCCTCCCTTCCCGTCTAGAAAAATAAAAATCTTTTTTTTTAAAGACTTTATTTGTTGATTTTAGACAAAGGGGAAGGGAGGGAGAGAGGGAGAGAAACATCAATGCATGGTTGTCTCTCATACATCCCCTACTGGGGACCTGGCCTGCAACCCAGGCATGTGCCCTAGATTGGGAATCGAACTGGCAACCCCTTGGTTCTCAGGCCAGCACTCAATCCACTGAGCCACACCAGCCAGGGCGAAAAATAAAATCTTTAAAACAATAAAAACAAATTATCAGTGTTTGTGCTCAAGCTACCCTTGACTTAATGCCACACTCGTAACTTTTTAGTCTAATTGTTTTATTAATCTTATTGCTCTAAACTTTATATCCCATATGTGTGAGAAAAAAACAGTACATGTAGGGTTTAGTACTCTCTGTGGTTTCAAGAATCCACTGGGGTCTTGGAACACATCCCCCATGGATGAGGGAGATGGACTACTGTATCATTGTTACTGGCCTCTAAGAGGGCAGTTCTTAAACACTGGTGTTCCCCTGTAGCGGCAAAGTACCACTACTTATGTTCAGTCTGCAAATAATGTATCTTACACTAGTGTGTAATGTTATCTACATGAATTGTAGGGTACCAATTATGATTAGCACTCTTACCAAGTTATCTTATAAATAATACCTTGGGGCTTTGTATATTGAAACAATTAATTAGAATGGAAATGGTTATAAAATAATCTAGTCAGTCTAGTCACAGCCTTATTAATACATATTAAACTAAAGTCTGATCAATAATAAATAGTACCAACAATAAAGAATAATAATTTGGGGGAAAGTAAACAGTAATTACAACTTAAAAAAAAGTAAATAGTATTCCTTAAAAAAAAAAAATCAGCCTTGGCTGGTGTGGCTCAGTGGACTAAGTGCCGGCCTGCAAACCAACAGGTGGCCAGTTCAATGCCCAGTCAGGGCACATGCCTCAGCTGCGGGCCAGGTCCCTGCTTGGGGGTGGTGTGAGAGGCAACCAACTGTTTCACTTGCTTCCTTCCTTCTCTTTCTGAAAATAAATATATTTTTTAAAAGCACATAAGCCTATAATCTGACCCCACGTTGATTTCTCCCACCCACCTGTAATCTTATGTTCCCTCCTTAATTTCAAATGCATTAAAAAAAAACATTGCAGAGTTGCCCAAGAATAACCTAAGAGCTCCCGATAATGTAATGAATGCTAGGTTTATGACTTTGTATCTCAATAAATTCAGAGTAGTCACTGTTCAAGGTTTATTTGGTATTTTAGTTGGTATGACACTTGGATAGTTGGCTGCATTATTTACATGTAGACTTTCTCTTTACATTATATGGCAAGGTACACGAATCTGATTCATATAGTACACAAAATAAGATCCTTAAGAAGTTATGCACAAGACATGCAATACTGGATTTATACATTGGATCCCAGGATGTGATTGACTGGAGAGAAAGAAGTTGGACTAGGCACGCTGGGTAAAGGAACCACAAGCTACGTAACACACAATGAACACACATGTAGTTTGAAGGGCAACTGCGGTGTGCAACATTGGCCGTGGTGCCTCTGAGGAGGTGGAACTGTTTCACACTAACCAGGTTAGGACCACACAAGGTAAGTAAGTACCATCCAGCATCCAGATAGAGATGTGGGTGAACCATTACTATTTCTATCTTTAGGAAATTGATGTTTTTAGTCACAGATCAGATAAAAGGGACAATATGCATAATCTCCAACTAAAATCCAGTTGTAGCCTCGACAGTGAGGTGGTACGACATTAGAAGACTTTAAAACTGCAGCTCTTTCTGGATCCCCCAAAGTGTATCTGCACTCTTCTTCAAACGGGCCTCTTCCTCAGGTGTCAGAGTCACCTTCACAACATCCGAGATCCCATTCTGCCCCAAGATGCAAGGAACACTAAGGAAGACGTCTTCTTTTATTCCATAGAGACCCTGAAGACAAAATGAAACATATTTTGTTTTTTTCAATGCATTCTGGGGTCTCCCAAGACTTTCATTCTCTACATTATGAAGCTTATTTGATACAGCTTAATAAGTAGAGATTCCTTTACAGATTTTCAGTTAGGATGTAATGAACAGTATAAAATAAAGTCATTAAAATATCAGTAAGATTTCCATTCTAAAAGAAAACCTAAACTATTGCTATTATCGATAGTACCATCTAATTTTTATTGGTGTTTTAGTTGGTATGACACTTGGATAGTTGGCTGCATTATTTACATGTAGACTTTCTCTTTACATTACATAGCAAGGTACACTAATCTGATTCATATAGTACACAAAATAAGATCCTTAAGAAGTTATGCACAAGACATGCAATACTGGATTTATACATTGGATCCCAGGATGTGACTGACTAGAGAGAAAGAAGTTGGACTAGGCATGCTGGGTAAAGGAACCACAAGCTATGTAACACACAGTGAACACACATCTAGTTACACTTTGGTAACTCTGATTTGAGTGTGATTTTCCACAGGGGAAAAAAAACTTTCTTTTATAGTCTTCCACCCATCTCAGCATAACTGAATAGTTAGTTTAGTCAACAAGTTACCAAGTATCTACGAGCTAAACACAGTGCTAGTGGATATTAATCCTAATGCTCGACCATGTTTTTTCAAAAAAGAAAGATGCATGTGCATCAATTTATTTCTTAAATCAATGATTGAAGACTTAACATTAATCTAATTGATTTCTGAGGAAAAATTAAAAATAAAACAGGAAATAATGGCATTTGAGTACAAGATATCACTACATGGACCTACCTTGATCATGGTGGAAATGGGATGCACCCGTCTAAGATTCTTCATTATACTTTCTGCCAAATCTGCCACAGACAGTCCAATGGCCCAGGATGTGTAGCCTTTCAGTTTGATCACCTCATAAGCACTGTAGGGTGGGGAAGAGTGGGAAAAGACAGGGAAGGGCAGGAAAAAGTAAGGTAAGAGAAACAAAGAAAAACAAAACTTTCACTGAACATATGCTTTATAGTTAATAGTGCCACAAAATTGCATTATACACACAAGAGTAGACCTTGCCATGTATACCAGGATATTGTGTACAGGGATGTTCACAACAGTATTGCCAGTAATAGCAAAAACCTGGCAACAAGCCCAATGCTCTCCAACTGGAGAATGAATAAACTATGATTTACTCTCATACTCAACCATTACAGAGCTATCAAAACAAATAACCATAGTGCCATGCAACAAAATAGATGACTCTTTAAAATGTAACACTGAATTTAGTAAGTAAATCCAGGACTACATATAGCATGCTTACTCATGATAATCTCTATGTAGGGGTGGGATGGATGGGGGGAGATGGAGGAACACAGAATTTACTCATTTCCAAGCACCAGCAGACTAGTAATTCTGACCCAACAAACACTACAGTTAGTTGATAGCTACTGTCAGTGTTTCTTGGGTTGGGTGGTGGGTTCACAGGTTTTATTTCATTAAACCAATACAAGAGTGCCTTGCCTAGACTGATCATGATTCATTATTCAATTCTATAGACCTGAGGTCCACACATGATCATATGATTTATAAGTAAATAATGCTACCAGGTAGAAAGCATTCCTATTTCACCTACAGTTAATAAGTATTTACATTTTTTTAAATCTTTTTTAAAAAAAGATTTTATTTCTTTATTTCTAGAGAGAGGGGAAGGGAAGGAAAAAGAGAGGGAGAGAAACATCAATGTGTGGTTGCCTCTTACACACCCCGTACTAGGGATCTGGCCCACAACCCAGACATGTGCCCCGACTGGGAATTGAACTGGTGACCCTTTGGTTTGCAGGCCGCACTCAACCCACTGAGCTACACCAGCCAGGCCTACATTTTTAATACCATTATGAATGTAGACGTTGCTTAAAACTGTACAATCATCTAAATAAAAAGCTAGCTGTGCCTCTATTCCTAAGAGCTATCTGAAAAGATCTTGGACTTAAATTTCTTATTCCTAAATGAATGAAGAAAAGACTGAATCTCAAATAGGGTAGACTTCATCTAATTTGTTCTATCTTAATAGTTTACAGTATAAGCACAAAAAGATTTCTCATGCTATAAGTTGGGAATTACACAAAAGATAGACTGTAGCATTAATAAATGTCTGTAATTTTCAGTATCTTGTTTTTATTACTCAAAAAAGCTGCATTTTTAAAATTTTGCTGACTCTGAGCATGCCTTCCACACTTCCACAGCAATTTTCTGCTCCTCGTTAAGGAAAACACATTGACCCTGTCACAGTCACAGTTAGGACACAGGCCCCCACCACAGGCCCTGCTGACAGGTTTCTCCGTCTTAGATTTCATCAGAACTTGAGGTCTCAGCACGGACTCTGTGAAATCAGCCTGGGCATGCGCCACACGCAGGTTTTGGTGCTTTCCCAGCCTTCTCAGTATAAGGTCAACAATTCTGTTCCCAGGGGTTCAGGACAGCCTAGTTTTGTTAGAGGCTGTATTACAGGACAGCCTCTGATGGTATGTCAAACACGGGACCATTGTGGATGCCTGAAGACACCGTCCCCAGAAACGAAGGTAACAGTACCTTTACCTCAGTTTATAGTATGATCTTTAACAAGGCTTTAGAAAACAAGTTTTCTCTCTAACAAAAAGCACTCAAATGAAAATGCTATTAAACTTTTAATCTTTTAAATAAAAATAATGAAACTTAATCTTCCGTATTACCTGTCAACCACCTGTTTGTGAACTTGCTTCCACTGTTCCTTATCTGCATCAGTGCCCAGGTCAGGGTGCAGAGTCTTTAGGGACACACCAGCAACATTCACTCCACTCCACACCGGCACTAAAAGAAACAGTACAGAATGCATTTGTTTCCCTGCCCCAGCCAGCAGACCAGTAATTCTGACCCATTTTTTAAATTCTCTTTTACCTGGAGATGATTACCTCCTTTTGGTAGATGCTCTAGCCTACCAATGCCCTTAATTACAGACTTTCATTTGTTTAAATTTTATAAAACTAGGAATTCACAATATTCGAACCCACTTTCCTAACCTATTGGGATGCTTAATCCATATATATTTGAATATAAAGATAGTATAAGATCCTAAAGGGAATTATCTTGGCATCAGAACAGAATTCTGCACAAATTGTAACACCTTTCAACTGTGAAAGTAACAGAATTTTTTCACACTATCCATTTGACATGGCTGAACTTTTCAGGGCCAAACAGTGCAGGTCAAGGATAAACAGCTATGATATCAAATGATTTAGGTCACCCTAAGAACTGTTAATATGTCCACAGTAAGAAGTAAAAGGAATTTCATTTTCCATCCTGCATGCCAGATAAATATACAAAATGGCTAAAATCTTAAACAATGGATTTCTGGAAACAATTCTACCTTAATGAATGGATATTTGATTTAGGTCCTTATTTAATAAAGCTGTCAACTTTTACATAATCTTTCTGGAAACAAAAAAGAAAAAATAAGTTATGCTTACCACTCGAGTCTCCATGCTCCCCAAGGACCCATCCATGGCAGCTTAATGGGTGAACTCCCAGCCTTTCCCCCATTAGGTAACGGAACCGGGCTGAATCCAGGTTGCAACCACTTCCAATAACACGGTTTTTGGGAAAGCCACTTATCTTCCAAGCCACATAGGTCAAGACATCCACTGTGAGGAAAACACGTAGGCAAAGATACCAGGTGAATCACTAGCTAATGACTGGCCATGCCAGATACATGCTGGAGGCCCGCCTGAGCTCTGCCGCTGCCAGTGCCGTCACCTTTGCCCACACACCCACCATGCCACCCATCTTCTGCTGCCCTGTTCACGGGCGCTGTGAGGCCATCGCACGCTGCTGGCTAACCAGGGCCAGCGCTGGAAGGTGGTGGTGACCAAGGAGACCTGGTTGCAGGGCTCACTGAAGGCTACCTGCCTGAACAGGCGGCTCCCCAAGTTCCAGGTCAGAGACCCCACCCTCTGCCAGTCCAATGCCTGCGGCACCTGAGCCACTCCCCTCGGGCTGTACAAGGGAGGACCCGAGGAGCAGCCCTGTTGGGTGTGGTGAATGAAGACATGGAGGGCTACTGCTGCAATCACAGCACCCTCACCTATACCAACCCGGGGGCAGGCAAGGACAGCTATGTGGAGGAACTGCCAGAGCACTCGAAGTCTTTCGAAACCTGTCCAGAACCAGGGGGGCTAGGCCTTCATCATGAGCAACCAGATAGCCTTTGAGGACTACAACCTGCTGGACTTGCTGCTGAACCACCAGGTCCTTGCCACCCGCTGCCTGGGCTCCTTCCCCTACTCTCAGCCTACCTGGCTCGCCTCAGTGTCTGACCCAAGTTCAAGGCCTTCCTGGTGCCCCCTCCAACAGCATATGAACCTCCCTACCAATGGCCGTGGAAAACAGTAAGTGAGGGGCTGTGGCACTCTCAGCAGGTGGCAGGGGCTGCCTGCATCCCTTTTCCAAGGACCAATAAGATACATGGCTCTGTATGGATCTTGATAATGATCATGGCCAATGTTTTTGTTGATATTTTTAAACCTCTATAATATGTCTAATATAGCAAGACATTAAGTATTCAAGAGATGTAGTTTAACGAAAATAAACTGCCTCAATTAAGAGAATAACACATTATCCATAAACTTATCCCTTATCCAAGATATTCTTGCACAGGTAACTAATTTTAAAGTTTCAACTACATTCAGAGGCACCGTATCCCCTTTTGTGTTTTAAACTTAACTATATTACAAAAACACAAATCCACTCCAGGAGAAATGAAAGATGAGAAATAAATATGTGTATATAATATAATATGTACTATCAGTTTTACTCCAGCTCATCTGTTTTTATGCAATTAAAACCTCACCTGGATTGGAAACAACAAGCAATTTGCAGTTGGGACTGTATTTTACAACATTAGGAATGATGAATTTAAAGATGTTCACGTTACGCTGGACCAAATTAAGACGGCTTTCTCCCTCCTGTTGACGGGCCCCAGCTGTGATAATAACCAGCTTGGAGTTTGCAGTCACATTATAGTCTAGACAAAAGAAAACAATAATCAGATTAAGGCTGTTAAGAGATCTCTATTACCTAGCCAGCAAAAATTTCCATAAACACTTTTTTTTATCGACAGTTTTATGTGGTTTGTGCATGTGGCAGAAAAATGTCCCTAATGCCACCCCCCTCCAGACTCCTGTCCTTTAGGTTTTTAAGTTTTACCACTGTAGCCACTTACATGGAGGAAGAGGACATCAATGCCTTCTTTGTATTTTGGTTTTAGTCACGTTGTGACTTTATAGAACCACAACTGGGGGGGTAGCTGGAAGGAATAAAACTTGAGTCTTGTATCAAATGAGATACACTGAGATTTTTTTTGCTACCTGAGCTCAGTGCTCACTCTTCCACAATCCTACTTTGACTTAAATTCTTAATTGTGGTCATATCAGCCCAGAAACAAGTCTTTATTAAAAAAAGCAGAGGCAGCTAGCTTTACACTTATCAATTATGTTCTGCTTCTAGGTCCCTAAGGCACAGGATTTTTAAGCCAGGGATGAAGGTAATGAAGGGAGTTGCCTATCAGATAAATGGTCAATGACTTTCAAGCGTCAGAACAGGCTCAATTACCCCACTCTCCCCACTACCTTAGTGTGTGTGTGAAAGGAAATAGAGAAAGTCATTATACTTAATTTAAATATCTCAAGCCATGTGGTTAAATATGGACCTAAGAAGCTTTCTAACTACATTCCAATTCATCCGCTTTCCATATCATGGCCAAGTTGGATTTCCATTTAAACCACTTACTAGAAATGGAGAATTTGATATCAATAGGTACCAAAGCAAAATTGTTCAAAGGCTCTCTCATCCTGTTTAAAAAAGAAATGTTTGAAGAGCTGGGATTTGGAGCCTGATAAAGAATTAAGTCTAGCATGGACTACAATATAAACGTGTTGAAATTAACCTTTGCTAGAGACAATTTTTGGTGTTCTAAGGAAAAGGCTGCCATGTTGGAGATCCATCATCTCTCCCTTTAATTTGTCTTCCATGACATCAACAAGAGCAAGTTCATCTGCCAAGTCCTAAAAGACAAAAGTTTTTAGTTAAATCAAAATTGCTTCCAAACGTAACATCTCAAAAGTAGAACTTTTTCAACTACCAAAAAAATATTGCTACTTCCAAATTTTTAGATGGGCCTGCAAAATTTCTGTATTTCTGGCATAGGAGCAGGCCCCCATTTAAAAGCTGATGCACAGATGATCCATACATAGTAAGAGGCACTGACCCTCTCTCCTCACAGGAGTAATATCTGCAGCAGGCAAACCACCTCTATGTGGAAACAGAACACTGGATTGGCAATAGTTAGGGTAATGTCCAATTATATAAAAATTGATTGAGTTACTCTCTCCAATTCAGTTTTACATATTGACTATAGGTTGTTATTCATTAAATAGGTAATATGGACCAGTATGAAGACTTAGAATTAAAAAGTGATATTTTGGACCATTCCCTGGTTACATTTCTATATATTAATGACAATGACAATTTCATACATAGATTTGTGCATTTCAAAATATTAGTGAAGCCCCGGCCAGGTAGCTCAGTTAGTCAGAATATCATCTTGAAGGTGGTGGGTACAATTTCTGGTTAGGAAAACATACAGGAATCAACCAATGAATGCAGAAATAAGGAGAACAACAAATTGATATCTTTCTCTCTCTCTCCCTAAAAATCAATGAATAGCAATTTTAAAAATGTGTTAGTGAAAAATATCTTTTGAGGTGAACCTATGCAGGTTTGCCTCTCAGACCAGGAGCACCAATGATAGTTTAGTACAAATGGGATGTGGACCGTCATAACCAAGGAAGTTGTATTGGTGAGCTGCAGAACTACCCCCAAATTATCTGCAGTATAATGAGTGGTCTGGCAGTCACTCTTACCCACACCTACATTAGAGGGCTCCACAGAAAGAGGCCACAGGTGGTGTGGAAAAAACAGAGAACGTCCATTTCTGATTCAGTGGGGAAAGAAATGAGTGGGCATACTTTGTGGCCTTTCCTAAGAACAGATAAAGTGCTGCTCTGCATCTTCTGCAGAACTCATTCTACTGCCAGTTCCTTCTGACTTCAATCCTCCTCTGTTAGAGCCCAGAACTCAACATTTCACTTGACCTCCTGCATTACACTAGGAACCACGAATCTGAACTTAGAATATTTTAATCTGGCAAGCTGCCTCAATTTGTTTTACATAAACCAGACCTGACTATTCTAAAAAGTATTCTTTCTTCATTCACAAGTTCTTCTTTTCTAATTAAACTTTAGGTTCCACAATTGGTAGCCAAATTACTATCCAAGAAGGGGTCCCATGGGGATTTGCATGGGAGCAAGACTCTAAGATCTCCCACATTCAAAAGAATAAAAATAAAGAATAAAATTAAAACTTAAAAAGTAAAATTAAAAAATTAAATTTTTTTTTTATTTTTAAAATTTTATTTATTTTCAGAGAGAAGGGAAGGGAGGGAGAAAGAGGGAGATAAACATCAATTGGTTGTCTTTACATACCCCTAATTGGAGACCTGGCCTGCAACCCAGGCATGTGCCTGACCAGGAATTGAACTGGCAACCTTTTGGTTTGCAGGCTGGCACTCAATCCACTGAGCCACACCAGCCAGGGCAAAAAAATTAAATTCTAAAAAATAAAAACATCCATCCCCTTTACAAACAAAAATAAAAAATAAAAAAGATTCTCCCACAATCAATGTAATTTTCTTTTTGAAAATATTTTTATTAATTGATTTTAGAGAGAGAAGAAGGGGGAGGGAGGGAAGAGAGAGGGAGGAGGTGGAAGAAAGAAGAGAGAGAGGAGGAGAGGGAGAGAGAGGGAGAGAGAGGGAGAGAGAGGGAGAGAGGGAGAGGGAGAGAGAGAGAGAGAGAGAGAGATCGATCAACTGGTTGCCTCCTGGTACTGCCCCGATGGGGTACTGAACCTGCAACCTAGGTATGTGCCTTGACCAGGGACTGACCCAGCAACCTTTCAGTGTATGGGACCATGCTTCAACCAACGGCCACACTGGCCAGGGCTTAATGTGATTTTCATTTTACCATAGCGTATATTATTTCACTTCAAAAATTACTTTAAAATCATTTTAGTTTGTGCCCTGGCTGGTGTGGCTCAGTAGATTGAGTGCCAGCCTGAGAACTAAAGGGTCATAGGTTCGATTCCCAGTCAGGACACATGCCTGGGTTGCAGGCCTGGTCCCCAGTAGGGGGCACGTGAGAGGCAAGCACACAATGATGTTTCTCTCCTTCTCTTTTTCTCTCCCTTCCCCTCTCTCTAAAAATAAGCAAGTAAAACCTTAAAAAAAAAATAATTTTAGTTTTAATAATAATAATTTTGTTTAAAGGCAGGGATGTTTTTATTGTAGGCCCTTCACACATATTAATACAGCAGAGTGAATTCAAGAAACTGGGTTGTCAGCCTAACAACCTTTGATTTTTTCTTTTTTGATCATTTTTAGTTCTGATAGATACTTTTTTGGCATAGCATCATTATTTCAAAAATTTGTTTCATATGAAGTTCTTTGAATGAGTGCATGAACCTCAATATTTGTACATGCAACGTGATAATACAATTGTAAGGGAGGGAGTAGAGGGACCGGTGGGGTCAAGTTATCCTTGGCTTCCGGAGCGATGGTCTCTCACTTACCTTCATTAAGATGCTGATGGCACAGGCCATGCCAACAGCACCAACCCCAACGACTGTAATCTTATTCTGGGGGGTTTGTTCTTCCTTAAGAAGATTCACAATCAGCTGATCCTTGAGAGTTGCCATATTGGACTTAGAACCAAAAGGAATCTATAGGGGGGAAAACATACATCCTCTTTAACACTTATTAACTGAAAGTTGTTCTGAAAAAAGTTTATTTCAATTCCTTCTGGGGTACGTGCCACGAGAAATCACAAGGGATGACAAAAAGGGGGGGAAGGAAAAAAACCTAAAGATAGCCAAAGGCGAGCTGAAAGGCCTAAGGCCAGGGTCCGCGGTCTGTCTGGCTAGGGTCTTGAAGAACCTCACCTTAGCATGGAAAAATAATATGGATGTCTGGGTGAACGTATAGCCTCCTGAGGGCTCACCCATCTTGCTTTATTAAGCCCAGGCTGGGCCAGCCCTTCTTCACACAAAATCAGTATGAGCCGTCTACTCCAGGCACCCCAGTCACTGGGTTCCTGCCAAGGCCCTCAAGTAAGGACCAGAGGTACGTGCGACAGTGCCATTAACTGCCTCATCGCCGAACCCCGCAGCAGGGAGGCCTGCTGGGACCTCTGCTCATGCGCGCTCACTAATTCCCCCCCCCCTCCCACCTCGCCCCCGAAGCGGCTGGAAAATCAGACCAATTGCGGGCCGCTGGAGCCCTGGGATTTTTAGGCCCGCCCAAACCCGGAAGACTAGCCGCCACCGCCGCCCCTCCCCCACCCGCCGGCCCTCGAAACTCGCGCGCATGCGCATTTCGGAGAGCCGGGAGTGGACACGAGTGGTGGGTCTAGAGGCCACTGGCTGTAAAGAGGTGGACGCCGGCCCCGCCCGGGAGCAGAAAGGATTGGGAGCTAACTTGCCAGTAGGGTCAGAGGGAGCAATCTCGGAGCCAGACTTTAGACTTAACTAACGCTCCGAAGCAGACACGGGCCACGTGAAGCCCGGGTGGCAGCCTCCCTAGCCTGGCGCAGGGCCAGAGCTTGGCTTTAAATCGCAATACCTGGGACTATTAACCAACCGAGGGGGAGGTGCCTGGTGTGGCTTCTGCTGTGATCCTTATTGCAAAGGCCTCGTGAGGCCCGGTATGAGGACATTTTGTCAGTACAGGAAGTGCAGAAATAGCTTCAGAGGCCTGAGGCCTGGAATCTTAGTACTTGGTGGAACCCTCGATTTCCAGAGCTGGGGAGGGAACGAACCTTCGACTCTGTTAATCCAACCCTGCACTGCACTCACTGGACCTAGTCTTGACAGCGTTCCAGCGGGCAAAAATATCCCAGCGGGCTCACAGGCAAGCAGCCCAGGGTCACCAAGCTGGAATCGGGTCTCTCCTTACAAATCACGGCTATTTCTAGACATCCTTGCAAGGTTTCTGCAGCCTAGCAGGGGGAAGGGAGTTCTTCCGGCGGACACCTGGCTTCACCAAAACCTAAGCGCTGGGCTCCAGCGCTCCCTCCAACGTGGGGACACGTGTAGAAGAGGAACCCTGCAGAAAGGGAGTTTATTCTCCAACTCTGCCACCACTAACTGTGACCTTAGAGATGCCTTAACCCTCTCCCAACTTTAGGTTCCCCCATGAGTCAAAAGGAGACGATTCCGGATGATTCTACTCTCAACAGACGATCTGAAATGCGGGAGGACTCAGACACCCTTCCAGCTTCGTCTTTACGCGCCCCACAGGTACATCAGTAGCTGCTTAATAAATATAGTTGGCGCAAAGCGCACCCTATAATCTGTAGACAGAGGCCGCCCACCTCTGGAGAGCCCCAGGGTTAAAATGCGACCCGCGTGTGGTGCTCAGCGGCTTTCTGGCTTCCAGGAACCCGCCCAGGTTGCTGAGGCTTCTTCGGCTCCACTGGGTCCGGGAACCGAACCTCGAGTTCGCCGTTTGCCGAGTTCCAGCCCCGAAGTGTGCCCCACCGTTCAGACCCGTCATCTCCTTGTCCTAATGCATCCACTTGGGCTTTCCACCCCAGGTTAGGTGCGGGCCACCTCCTCGGTTCCCCAGCATGGCCAGAGGCAATGGTGCCCATTAAGAGCAAAAGCAGCGCGCAGCGGGCTCCGTGCCCAGCCGGTCGGGGGACACCGCCCAGGTCTCCAGACTATGCCTCTAGAAAGCTGCACCTACATCCCCAGGGAATTGGGACTTCCTCGCAGGTAGCGCCGGGCCAGAGAGGCCCGGAACGGCTAGCTCGCCTGCCCTATCGGGCTCAGAGAGCGCCAGGCCCTACCGTACCGGGTGTGCACGGCGGACGGGCGTCGGTGGCGCGCGGCGATAGATCCGGACTTGGCGGCAGCGGCTCCGGTACTCCGAGTCCGTACGGGAGGGGCCTTAAATAGAGCGGTGGGGCTGACGTCAGGGGGGGGGGAGCGGGGCGGACGTGCGGGATCCCACGTGTGGGTCGGGCTGGGGGCGGGCTCCCAGCCCAGCAGGGCTCTGCGGAGGCCCTGGCGGCGCGCGCAACCAGGCGACCCACCAGTGGACCTAACCACGTGCACTGGGAGCCGCCCAGAGCCACTGTGCCCTCCCACCACAAAAGCCCTTGCCGGAGCCACCAGCTGGAGTCAAGACGACCCTCAGATTCCTCTTGCGTGAAGTGTGGCGGTTACCCTCAGAAAAGGCTTGATTTGAATCTTCACCGCTATTTCCAGTGCCCGTAACATCTGGCACCAAATAATCACTCGACAACTATTTGTTGGAAGTGCCTAGCGCAGGGTCAGTCTGTCCTTACCTAAGATGAGTGACCTCCCAAATTTGATGCTCTTTTCCTCCTGTTGCAAAACCTTCCAAGTCTCAACTCAAAGTGAGGCCTCAACAGTTCCAGTCTGCTCTCCCCACTGCCCCACCCCGCCCAGCACCTAGTGCCCCAGACAAAATCAACTGTCAGGGATATTTTGTTTTTGTAAACATGTTATTTTTACCTTCATTCCAAGCCTTTGCTTAAATTGGCCTGCCTTCCTCCCCCATCTCCTCTTTAAACTACCAGCCTTCTGGTACTCTAGTATACCCACAGAGTTGTACCTCCCTCCTATCTGTTTCCACCTCACCGGCCTGTGCGTCCTTCCAACCCTCTTACACTAGAGGTGTGTGTCTGCTCTCCCCCTGACACTGAGTCTCAAGGGCATAGATGAGTCTGCTTCCTCCCTGCACCTGGGGCATCATAGCCTTAGCACCCAGCTCCCAGAAAGCTCCATAATTTTGAGTTTCTTGGTTTTAAAGGGAAAACTCTAACCTCAGCTCCAGAAAAACACGGCATCTCTCTAGCATGTCTTAACAATTTTCCCATCACTCTAGAAGGCCCAGAAACCTAGGCTCTCACCTAAAGCACACAGCTGACAGGGCTGAGGACCAGCCACGGGTTCTCCAGAGTTCCTCAGGTCATGGAAGATTACAACAGTGTCTACAGTTGGTTCCTCAGTGTTTGCAACAATGTCCTCATTCAGTTAGGCCTGGGCCCCTGCCTGCCTGTTTACCAAACAGGACCAAAGCTGCTGGGAGGAGGAGGGCAGGACTCTGAGTGAGGGCAGAACCTTTCTAAGGGTAACCACCATGTTTCAAGCAGGAGGAATTTGAGGGTTGGCTTGATTCCAGCTGGTGGCTCTGGCAAGGGCTTTTTGTGGCAGGAGGGCACAGTGGCTCTGGAAGTTAGGCTAAGGACACAGGTAAAAACACTCACCAGGAGGGCTCTGGGATGACCTCTGAAGGTAATCTAGGCAAGGAGTTTGCTGTCCCCTAAATTAAGGCAAGCAACCATAGCTCTCTTCAAGCACAGTCTCCTTTCTTATGCAGAGCAAGAGCATCTATTTAATTCTGCAAATATGAATAAAAGAAGTACCATTGACCGAGCACCTCCTATGTGTCAGGCAACAAGCTAGGCAATCCCCATGCTCAGCTCTACTTTAATTCTTTGGAATAGGCATAATTATCCCCATTGTTTTTTTCAGATAAGGAAACCGAGGCTAAGGAGATTAATGACTTTGCCAAGTCATACAACTAATAAGGGATTTCAGCAGGCACTTTAACCCTGGGCTGACTTCACTCCAAACAAAACCTATGATTTTTTTTCTCTGTATGATGCTGTCTCTCCCCAACTCCACAAAGGTCCAGAAATTATCTAGGGGGCTCAGGCCAGCCTCGGGCTCAGAAAATTCAGTTCTTAGTGAGAGGCAGTGGGTATCAGTGAGTGTCTCTGCCTGTCTGCTTGAACTGAGAGATTCATCTTTTCCTGTCACCAGGTAGGAATTGATACCATCTGCTTTCCTGAGTCTCCATCTTGCAGATGACAGACTGTGGGACTTCTAAGCCTCCATAGTCATCACATGAGCCAATTCTTCACATTAAATCTCGTTACATGCACACACACACACACACACACACACACACACTCTGTTTCTCTGAAGAACCCTGACTAATACAATCCAAACGGAAGAATTTCTGTACTAAAGCCAAAGCAAAGGGAGGGAGGGACCCATGGAAAGGTTCAGGAAATACTATTTCACAGGGTAAAACGGACTTCTTCACTTAATTAAGTGTTCTTTGGGGGTGACCGCTTTAAAAGAGAAAATCTCACAAAGAGGTGGTTTGACCAGGGTATCCCTGGCCTTCAGAGAATGGGTGCTGCTTAGCACCCAACACAAAATTTTCCTAAAATGGACCTGGCCAAAGAACGGTGTCCACCCAAAGCCCAGTGCTGACTCATTCCTCCACCCACTAAGTACTTTCTCACACTCCTCCTCGAGGCCATTCAGTGGCCCCTCATTCCATTTTATTCCAGGATAAAACTCAAATTCCTTGGAAAGGCTCACAAGGCCTCCATGATTCAGTGTCCACCTGCCTTTTCTGGATTATCTCCTATTTGCCTTCATGCTTCCTATATACCAGTCCCAAGGCTACTTACCACGTTGCCCAAATGTGCCATGTACACCCACCTAGGCCGTCACTTCGACCTGAATGTTCTCCCCCTTGCCGACATCTCTGCCCACCCAAAACCCACATCTTCATAGGTCAAGGACTATACCTTGAGCTTTATCTTAAATTAATTCTTATTGCTGTGCATCTTTTTTTTACACTAGACTATAAGCTCCTAATAGACAGAAACTTTCCCATTTGTCTCTATATCCTCAGTATATACATTTATTTATTTAATAAATGTATGTTGAATGGTGTGCCTGCTACGTAAAAGGCAATGTGCTAGGTGCTGGCAATACAAAATAAGTAAGACGAGTGAATAAGCCTTCAGCCCTGACTGGTGTGGCTCAGTGGACTGAATGCCAGCCTGCGAACCAACAGGTCACCAGTTCGATTCCCTGTCAGGGCACATTTCTGGGTTGCTGGCCAGATCCCTGATTGCAGGCAGCAACCAAAATAAATAAATAAATACATAAGCCTTCAAAGACTTAACATTTAGTGGTTGAGACAAACAGCATCCCCCTTGATAATTAAAATGCACGATAGAATGTACACTGCCACAAAAGAGGTAGAAAAATCGCTAGAATTCAGAAGAGAGGCCCTCCGCTGGAGATGTCAGAGACGGCATCTTGGAAGAGGTAGCATCTGAGCTCAGCCTAGAAAAGGGTTTCAGCTGGGGAAGATCCGGTGTTGAGAAAGTAGAGAACACAGCGTGAGTAAGAAACATGTGGAGGAAGAAATTCAAGAGGGGTCTGGTAAACCTGTAGCTTTAAATGCCAGGATAAGAAGATTGGGGGTTTTGTTTTTTGGTGGTCAGTGGGAGTCACTGACGTTTTTGAAGAATGGGAAGGGAGAGGGTGAAAGCAAGGTGGTTGAGAGATTGTGGGAAAGGGGGTCACCTTGTTTTTAATAATACATAACAAGACATTTGGACCTCCAATCACATGGGCGTAGAATATGCACTTCTCTGACACATTAACACAGCCCCACACCCCCTCTGAACACTCGCTGACAGCCTGACGTTTTCACCTTCTTCATGGCTTTGCTGCGTTGCAGGGCCCAGGATACAGATGGCCTCATTGGTGTCCTTCCCTGGCCAGCAGGGCCTGCTGTGTACGTGCTAAGGCAGAGGTTCTCTCTCTGGCAAGACAACAGGCGCCTCCCCTGGGTCCTGGAGGAGGTACTGTCATCCCTCCAACCCCATCCATCCCTCACATATAGGAGTGGAAGCCAAAGACTCTGCCCGACTCCCTGGGTTCTCCTGGTGCCTTCCCCACCTCCACCCCAACTCTCCACACCCCTCCTTTTCCTCTTCCAGCCTGGGCTTACCCTTAGGTACTAGATGCTGCCTCTGTTTCCCTTTTTGTCTTGGACTGTCATTTCCTCCAGAGTTCATTCCTCACATGACCTTACAGGGGTGTCCAACCTTTTGGTGTCTCTGGGCCACACTGGGAAAAGAAGAGTTGTCTTGGGCCACACGTTACATACACAAACACTAATGAAAACTGATGAGCAAAAAAAAAGGCTTTAAGTAAATTTACGATTTTGAGTTGGGCCACCTTCATAGCTGTCCTGGGCTGCATGCGGCCAGAGCAGGCAGAGGGTTGGATACCCCTTCAGAAACTCTAGGTTCCCTTTGCTATAGACAAAATGTTTGTATCCCCCAAATTCATATGTTGAAACCTAATCCCCAATATTGTGATGGTTTTAGAGGTGAGGCCGTTAGGTGATTAGGTTATGAGGGGGGTTAGTGACCTTAGAAAGGAGGCCCCCGAGAGATTCCTCACCTCTCCTGCCAGGTGAAGGCACAGCGAAAAGATCACCATCTGTGAACTTGGAAGTGGGTCCTCACCAGACACCTGCTTGCACCTTGGTCTTGGTCTTCCTGGACTTCAGAACTGTGAGCAATAAGTTTCTGTTCTTTATAAGGTGTCCAGTTTGTGGCATTTTGTTACAGCAATCCAAATGGACTAAGATATTCTTCTAGCCACTTCCTACCCCAGGAAAGAAATAATATCTGTGTCCCTTTCTCTGCCAGGGAGTTAGGCCTCAAGCTTTCCATCACTCTGATAGATTCCAAGGCAAAGACTGTCACCAGAATCTAAGTGGCTTCCAAACTGAGGGTGCCCCAAATCAGTGCCACAGACTGAGTCCCAAGGCCTCTCCAAGCCAGAGAATGTAACAGAAAGTTTCCCTTGTCTAGTCACAATGGAGGAGGACCACAAGAAGCTTATGACAGCCTTTTTCTCTGCTACCTTAGGTGGCAAGGACAGAGACAGGCATCGCTTAGCAAAGATAAGTGAGCAGCCCAGTGGAGTGGAGATGTTGACCTGAGGGTCAGGAGACCAGGGTTCTTGTTCTGGCTTTGCCATAGACCTTCAGGTGACATTGTGGAGGTCACATTCCCTCTGTGGCCTCAGCATCCTTGTCAGTAAACATCAGAGGGTCTGTGTCTTCCACTTCTAGCATCCAGGGAGGTTTGAGTTAGTGAGTCAAGCCTCCACACACACCCCTTCACTTTTCACAACAGCTCAGGACTGGGAGACAACACTGCCCCCCACCCCCGCCCTGTTTTGGGAAATGATTAGGGCTGCCCCTGGGCTAGAAACAAGCAGTCAAGGAGGGAAAACCAGCCCCACCCATGGTAACAGGGAATCCATGCCTAGCATTCTCTTGTCCCCTATATTCCAGACTGGATCCAAAATTCCCAAGGCACTGTGGGTGTTGAATTTGTTTATAAAAACAGTCTCACAGGACTTTGAAAGCTGATTACTGATAACAGAAATCCATCTCTCTGATTCCTGTGTAGATAGTTTTAAACTATTAAACCTTACCAAATGGAGAACTACATCCCAAGTCCTAGCTCAGAAAAAGGCGGGTAATTTCCTATAAAATTCCAAGAAGATCAAAGCAATTATAAGTGGGAATGCAGCCAGAGGAGACTAGTGTAATTCCCTGGGGTGGGAATGTGGGAGGGAATGGAGGTCTTCCTGTGCAGCTGCTGACTGCAGGGCACCTTCAGAAATGTGGGTGATGGGCCCTGGGTTGTTTTTTTTAATCCTCACCTGAGGATATGTTTACTGATTTTGAGAGAGAGAGGAAGGGAGAGAGAAAGCAACATCAGCCCTGGCTGGTGTGGCTCCGTGGACTGAGTGCCAGCCTACAAACCCAAACGAAGGCCTCTGGTTTGATTCCCAGTCAATGCACATGCCTGGGTTGCGGGCCATGGCTGGTCCAGGTCCTGATTGGGGGTGTGCAAGAGGCAACTGATCGCAATTGGTTGCATTCCAGATGCACCCTGTATGTGCCACAACCTAGGCTGGTGTGCGGGATGATGCTCCACCAACCGAGCCACCCTGCCAGGGCAGCCCTGGGGCCTTCTGTTTAAACTGCTGTAGGAGTCACTCCTCACAAAGCAGGTCCTGCTGGAGAAGGAGGCTCTCTCCCCTATTTGGTCTGAAAAGGCAACCCTACCGCATTCTTCCTGGGTACTGGAAGGCGGGCAAGGGAAAGGTCCCCCTGTAACACAGGAGGGATCTCAGGCTGTGTTGGGGCTGGTGCAGACATAGAGAAGGGTCCCCCCTGCATCTAGATAAAGCTCCTTCATTTGTACGCAGCTTAGGTGGCTTTTTATTTTAATTTTTAAAATGTATTGATTGATTTTAGAGAGAGAGGAAGGGAGAAAAAAAATCCATCGATTTGTCAGTTCCACTCAGTTATGCATATTCATTAATTGCTTATCGTATGTGTCCTAACCAGAGATTGAACCCACAACCTTGGCATATGGAAATGACACTCTGACCCACTGAGCTCCTTGGACAGGGCTGTGGTGGCTTTATTTTATTTTTTATGGTGGCTTTAATATCGATTTTTAAAATTGGAGTGACACTGGTTAGCAAAATTGGATAGGTTTCAAGTGTACAATTCTATGATACATCATCTGTATCTTGCGTTATTTGCCCACCACCCAAAGTCAGATCTTCTGTCGCCATATATTTGACCCCCTTTACAAAGTATGGAACGCTTCATGAATTTGCATGTCATCCTTGCACAGGGACCATGCCGATCTTTTCTGCAGCAGTCCAGTTTTAGTCTACGTGCTGCCGAAGTGGCAACCAAATCTATTCTTTCAATGAATTTTCACCTTAACTAAGAGGAAAGCAGAGCAGGAATTTTTTTCTCCAATTTACCCGTGAGACTGCCAAACCTTAAAAAATGTAATTGATTCAGGCCACACAGCTGGAAAGCAGCCAGGTGGATTTAAAATCCCCAGACTAGTTTTACTCCCCTTACACCACTCTGCCTCTCTGTCTCTCCTGAGGTGCTTTGCAGCTTGGAAAGCAGTTTGCCCTTTGCTCCCTGGATATCAAAGGCCAAATGTGTTGGATATCTCCAAACCCCTCATCCAGAGCTGCAGGAAGGCCCAGGCAGCTCACCTGCCCACAGGGCTGCCCCAGGGCCCTACCCAGGCCTCCTTCTTCTCCCTGGCACTCGTTCCGCGGGCCTTGCACAGCCCACACGTCTGCAGGGCCAAGCCCTGCCCTTTGCATGAACACACTTGCAGCGTCAGGCCCTCTCAAAGGACATTATAACTTAGCTCATCCTCTGGTTTTAGCCACAGAAGGGATGAAAGCCTAGGAGGGACCCTCACAGCCTTGGCCCTCCTTTACCCACTGAATCAGAGGGAGACCACCTGCCCCTCACACCTGCTTACACTGCAGGGAGTGGGTGTGGGGGGCTCTCAGCAACGCAGTTCAGAGAGCAAACACTGTTCTCACAGAGGGGAACCAGGGCTCGCAGAGCGGAAGTGCTCTCGACCACCTTAGTGTTTCAGAGTTGGTGACTAAGGCACTGGAACCTCCCATCCAGTCCAGTGTTTTCTCCTCTGTACCGAACACCTTCTCTACCAGCCCGGGCTCTTCCCTGTGGGTGTGGCTCTCACTTCTGGCTCTTACTTCTGGGGTTTTTCCACTGTATCAGATCTTCTCCCAACAGCCCGTGCTGGGGCTGGCAGCTTGGCAGTGAGATCTCATTCTGCAGGAGGCCATACCCCAGCCATTAAAGCCACAGGACTGGTAGGAAGCCACAGCAGTGGAGCGCTGCTCTCCCAGAGCTCACGTCCTCTCCAGCCCCCTCAGTGGCAGGCTCATGATGTCACAGACTATCCCCACCCCAAGCTCAGTGAGTTCTCAAGCAACCTCCTCCTTTCTTAAGGGAGGCTGCCTGTCCACCACAGATAGGCACTGGCTGTGCCAGCATCTCCATGGTAACCAGGGGCCACAACTTCCTGCCTTGGGCAATGATCCAGAGCCAGTACTTTTGGCAGGGCTGCCCTGCAGACTCCTGGAGGGCTGCAGACCCATAACACTCCACTGTCACCCCCTGAAACTTGGGAACAGCCTAGGGAGGCAGCCCAGCTGGGTTGCCCTGGGAGATTTCAGATCCAGCAGGAGTTCTTTGAGAAAGGTCCTCAAATGGGGCAGACTGGGAAGGCCTGCCTTTGGAGGCTGTCCCCTCCCTCCCACCTGGTATTGATTGTGGGGTTAGGTTGTCGGGCTCCAATGTTAAAATCTCCTCAGGGCAATAGGTGAAAGTTGAAAATCTCAGTGTGTTAGTTGGCTTCAGACTTTGCTCTCCCTCGTGGAGGGGATGTTGGTAGTGCAGGAGATAGACTGCGATGATTGTGCAACTCTCCCAGTTCCTTGCCAACCCCATCCCCCCACCCCATAAAATGGCCCCTGGGGCAGTTGAGGAGCTGGCAGACTCTCACCCGGGGGGGGCGGGGGGGGGGTTGGTATTGATCGAGATGGAGTCAAAGACTCCAGAGCGACAGAGTGGACAGACCTGCTCCCTTGTATGTTCTCCTAAGGGAGGCAGAGGGCTGGCAGGGCACCCCAGGAGCAGAGATGGAGCTGACCTTACTGTCACAATCTCAAAACTGGGAAGGCCCCTTCAGAGAGATTCCCTATCTGGTAGCAAAACTAATCAGAATGCGGGGTGGAGCTGCTCCTGGTTCCTCCCACCCCTTCTCAGCCTTTGGTGCACTGCTCTGCTTCCAAGCACACATGGGCTTGGTGGCAAAGGGCTGGAGTGAGCCTGAAATTTGACTGTAAAAACACTGTACTGGGTGAAGTGGCACAGCCTGCTCGCTAGGGTTTGTTTGTTTTTTTAATACTATCCAACTTCTTTCCCAGTCTCTGTGAGGAGTTTGATCTTTGCTCAGGTTTGTTCTTTGAGCTTTTGTGAGGCAGAATGAAGAATACCTGATGGGGGAAGAATAAGTGGAATGGTAGGTGGGGAGGAGGATTTGGGTCCACAGGCTGTTAATCTACATAATAAAGAGGAAACCGTCTCTAGGTAATTGTGGAGGTAGTGCAGGTGGGAGATTTTTATTTTATATTGTATTTTATTTATTTATTTTATTTTATTATTTTTTAAGAGAGAGGGGAAGGGAGGGAGAAGGAGAGGGAGAGAAACGCTGATTTGTGAGAGATACATGTATTGGTTGCCTCTCACATGCCCCCAACTGGGGACCTGGCTCTCAACCCAGGCATGTGCCCTGATCAAGAATCAAACCAGTGACCTTCTGGTTCACAGGCTGGTGCCCAATCCACCGAGCCACACCTGCCAGGGTGGGGTGAGAGATTTTTCAAAGAGATGCCCCTGACTTTGGTGGACAGATGACAGTGGATTACAGAGGAAAGAAGTTTTGGTAAATACTGGAGTAGACATTGCTGTACTCACAACTCTCACTTTGGCAAAGGGCAAGCCAAAGACCTGAGCTATTTTGAAATTACTAGTGATTGCTGAAGGGTGCTTCTTAGTCAGTGCTGGAACACCAAACTTTGCGGGTCTAGGCTTTTTGAGAAGTGGTGTGACAATCACTGCCATGTTTACTGAATATTTAATATGTAGCCAGCACTCCTGCATTATCTAAGTGAATTCTCACAGCTACCCTGTGGAGTAGGGGACATCATTATCCCCATTTTATAGGAACAGGAACTGAGTCTAAGGGAGGTAAAGGCATCTGTCCAGAGCCACATGGCCAGATGGGCTGTAGCCAGGCTTCTTGAAATCCAGGTGGCATCTGGGTAGGCTCCCTGGTCGGAGACCAGGAGCAGCTACTGCCCCTATAGATTCTCCAGGAAATTGCTAGACCTTGCTGAAGAGGGCTCTCTGCGGGAGCCACAGCCTCTCACTGACCTAATGAAGCAAAATAAAATCAATGAGGTTTACACAAGGCATCTGCATGGAGGCTGCTCCCTCACTAAGCTGAGCAGCAGGAATGTGCCTAGGGCCAAGTGACCATCTGGGGCAGCTCCTGCCCGCCTGTTTCTGTGACATTTTGTTAAGTCTTGGAGGTGGAGGGGTAGGGAACGTAAAGCCCAGAGTGACCCCTCCTCTAAGGAGACCCCATCTTTTCACCTTCTGGCCTGGCCTTGCAGAATATAGACATTCCTCTATAGCCCCCACCACTTGGAGCCATGCTCTCATGTCTAACCCTTTTGGTACGGGTGCCAGATATATCCTGTGCCCATCTGATGACCTGTGTGGACGAGTGCCGGATATATCCGATAGAATTTTATATAACTATCTCTTAATATTAAAGTTACAGACAACACTTGGAAAAAAGCATTGTTTTATTAAGCATAGATCTTATATAAGGTTAGGAAAGTCTTCCCACAAAGGAGGACTGACCATGTGCTATGTGCGCATTTTCTGCGCGGCACCTCGTACAGCGGGAGTGTCACGGCGGAAAGACCGCTCGTACTGAAAGGGCTAAGGGACAAGGAGGGTGGACAGCTGAGCTCCATCTGCACTGCTTTCCTCTATGTTGCAGCAACCTTACAGCCCTTCAGAAAGAGGGGCCTCAGTGGGAGCCTCAGGTTTGGGAGCCAGACAGACTGGCTTCCAACTCTGACTCTGCTCCTACTGCCTGTATGTTTGTGGGCAAGTGGCTTTCCAAGCCTTATGCATCTGTGAAGTGGAAAAAATCACAGCACCCACCTAATAGGGTTAATGCCGACATGACTTGGCACAGGGGAATTGCTCAACAAACCATATTCCTATCCCAGGAAACGAGCAAGGCAAGAGGGGAGTATGGTCACTGTCCTGACAGTTTGTTTCATCTATTCAAACTATAATTGGTTTGTGGAATTCTTCTTGGCCTTGCACGCAGGCCTAGCCTGACCCCTTCCTTAGGTGAGGGCTGTTCTGGAACCTGCATAGAATGCGTGCCTTGTCCTTTTCTATTTTTTAAGAGGAATGTCTTATTACTTAGTACTACAGTCAGGTATATACACAGCTGGGCTGCTCCGGGAGAGGCTACCAGTCTCCGAGTTTCCTATGGTGTCTTTAGTCTATGATGTAAAGCACATGGATGTTTCTGGCCACTGTAAGCTGGCCACGTTGCTGGGCCATTGCTGCACGCTGGCGGGTCTCTGCCCCTTGCATGGATTCTTTTCCTCACAGGTTGGAGAGGTAGCCATGAAACGTCCAGACAGCTGCAGTTAGGCACGTCTTCAAGGGACAGCCTGGATCGGTGTTTCCCCCGCCACTGTGGCTCTTTGCTTTGGCCTCACACTGCCCTGGATTTGATGCCGGGCTCTGCTATTCACTATGAAAACTTGGGCAAGTCACTTGATTTTGTGGAGATAACAGGGATGTTACCATTATCAACAGAATATAGAGGTTATGCCATTATTGTAGGTTGATGTGAGGTTTAAATGTAAAGCTCTTTACCAGGTAGGTACTTGATAAATATTAGTTCATTTTTCTATCCCTTTGGGGCACTCTGGAATGTTGAACTGAAGATATTTCCTGAGAAGCTCTCAAGAGTCGAATCTGAGAAGTGGGACGGCCCCACGAGCCAGGAGAGACCTTGATACCACCTGCCCCCCGACCTGCGCTCCTCTGTCTGGGCCGGAGCTGTGCCAGGGGTAGTTCTGAGACAGGTGACCAAGCACCTTATGTTCTTTGTCTACAGTCCTCACAACAACCCTGATACTCAACTATTACTACAACAACCATGCTATTAATGAAACAGAGACACATATTAACTGTCCAAGGTCACACAGGCAGTAAGCTGTGTGGCTGGTATTTGAATCCAGACAGCCTAGGTGCCAGGCTGTGCTCTAGCCGCTCTGCCATACTGTGTCTCTACTGCTGTTGAGGATGCAATCAATCCAGGCAAGGCCTACTGGGACACTCTCCTTTTTCTCTACTCCTTGTATCTGCGGGTCTAAATGTTCTTGGGTGATAGGGATCTGATTGTACATGTAAAATTCCAAGGAAGTTTTGTATTCAGGTGAGGCATAGCCTGTTCTCATGGATCACCAAGTGCCAGGAATAGCACACTAAGGGCCAGGACCAAAATTCACAAAAAATTGGGTAGGACCACAAAAGGAGATTAAGTCCCACTGTCAAGGTTTATCTTAAAGGGCATGACTGTGCGCACAGGTTTCTCTTTGCCAGAAAAGCCTCAGGCTGTAGGTTAGCAAAATAATTTAAAGTGCATAGAAAATGTCCTGCAGAAAATGCACTTTAGTTACCTTGAGAGAGTGAGGGGGGGGGTAAGGGTACAGAACATTTTCTACTTTATGTACTTCAGTACTACTTAAACTTGTAAAAAACACACTTGTATAATTTTTTAAATGGATATTGATAGTCACTGATCTTGTGTTTGTCATTCCCTTTCCACAGTTCTGTTCACCAGCCATTTAGCTACTAGAACCAGAAGGAAATGTAATAAAGGCCTTTGAACGCTAACACCTAGTGAACCTGAATTTGACACCTGATGGGAGGGCAAATCCACTGAGGTAAGTGTGGACATTTCTGTGATTATAACCAGAATTCAGTTGAATCTTGTTTTTTAATCCTACCTGAAAATCTTTTAGCGTGTTCAGTCTGTTTACATTAATGTAATTGCTAATATGTTGGCTTTAAGTCTACCATCCTGTATTTATATCTATGACTACAGGTTAAGTAAAATTTTAAATTTAAGCCCTGGCAGGTGTGCCTCCGCTGGCTGGAGTGTCGTTCCGTGGACTGAAAGGTCACGGGTTTAATTCCTGGTCAGGGCACATAACCCAGGTTGTGGGTTTGATCCCCAGTCGGGATGCATATGAGAAGGCAATCGATTGATGTTTCTCTCACTTCCTCTCTAAAAAGCAATGAAAAAAAATGTCCTCAAGTGAAGATAAAACATTTAAAAATAAAATTTAAGCCAGAATTCATCTTCTACTTCAGTGCCCCCCCATAAACGCAGTAGGTTCCCAGGTGTCCAGAGGTGGTCTCGGTTTTTCATGCTGTATTGCTAGAGGGGCAGGAGGGCCTGGTCTCTGGCTGCTCCTCAGCTGGTGCAGCTCTGCCTCTGTCACACGTATTGGGGACTGAGTCTGTAGAAGCCTGTAAAAGCAGGGTTCTGTGGTTACAAAGTTTGAATTCCAAAGTCTTCTCTGCACCTTTAACACACAATCAAGGATATGGATGAAAGAAGCTCTAGGCAGTGCTCCAGCTCTGGACGATTTGAGCTGAGAATACCTAAGATTCCCCTTGCCTCAGGAGCTGGGAGAACAGCTGAGTCTTAAAGAAGCTAAACTGGGAAAGGGCAGAGGTAATGCACTGAGGAATCCCATGCAAGTCTTGACACTGGAGACAGCAAACCTAAGTTTAAAATGGGCAGTTTTCCAGCTCAGTGCCACTGCTGGCTCAAGGTGCTATATGCACCAACAAGAAATCACTTTCTGGATTAAAACCTTAGCCTAAATGAGTGGG